>KZ825856.1:149328-190336 GCA_003184645.1 Aspergillus ellipticus CBS 707.79 | reverse complement strand
GGGAGCAGGAGTGGGAGCAGGAGTGGGAGCAGGAGTGGGAGCAGGGTAGGAGGAGTAGGAGTGGGAGCAGGGTAGGAGGAGTAGGAGTGGGAGCAGGAGTGGGAGCAGGGTAGGAGGAGTAGGAGGAGTAGGAGATGGTAGATATAGGAGAAGAAAAGGGAAAGATAGTAGAGATAGTAAAGGATATGATAAAGCAGACAATAAAGGAAATATAAAATAGCAAGAATAGAAGAAGGAAATGATAATGAGATGTGTAGAGGAGTGCTGGACAAAAGGAAAGACAGAATAAATGATAGGAAATGAGAAATGTATAGAGAGATGGTAGGAGATGGGAGAGTTGTAGGGAAGAGAACTGAGAAAGGACGGACAGGTCGATTCCTGGGATTTTATACCCCTTCTCCCGTGACTGGAATTGCAAGCAGTCGGTAGCGAGAATGATCTAGTTCATCGTCAACAAGTATAAAAATAGCCAGGAACAGGCTATATTTACTCTGACTTTCAGTGCACCGGTGGTAGAGTTGGTTGATTGGACTGGAATTGCTCTGTCGAGGCCGAGGGTGATGGCACGTTGAGGATGTTGCTGTCATAGTAATGTCTGCAGTTATATGTCAGGTTGCAATGCGAAACTCAGTGCTATATTTGGCTCCTGTCAGAACTCAGAACTGTTTCTCATTTCCTCCAGACTTACAACAGTCAGGAGTATATATCGCTAGCAGGCTCGCAATACTCGACTCGAGGTGCAGCGCTTTGTTCGCAGTTAGATACAGCCAAGCTGTAATAAGACACCATATGACCAGTTTCCGAAAAAACCACGAGCAAGAGCAACGGCAGTCGTGGGAAGATGAGAGGCGCAGGTATAGAAATAGACCGTGCCGAAATAAGCTCGGTGCCTGGCGGCCGCCCTCGTGCCGCCCCTTCCCCGGCCAACTCTAAATCAGCGGGCCTCAGGCAGCGACGAGTCCGGCCATCCTGAGCTGTGGGCTTTGTATAGCGCCGGTGAAGAGGCAGTATAAACCCCATGCAAGAAAGGCATCTTGGAAGGGACGGAATACTTCGTAGGGCACTGAAAGGTTAGGTGAGCTTGCGGTCAACCGAGTTCTTCAAAGAACGAACAGATGACTTCGTGATGTTGAAAAGCCTTCCGTCGCCTAGAGGATGTTGTAGATCTGGAGTATGCTACGGAGTATCTGGTACAGTACTTAAGACCTTCAAATGTTATATAGCACAGGTTAGAAAGCTTGAGCAATGGGCAGACAATAGATTCCACCAGCAAGAAAAGCGAAATCAAAAATGCAATCAGGCGAGCCCGTGGCTGCCGGACATGACAATATCCTCCAGGCAGGCATACGACATCAACAGGCTTGCGCAACATCATGTATAAATGCAAGTTCAAAAAATTCCTTATTAAAATCTGTTATCAGAGTACAGTCCCAAACCTAACGCCAATCCCTGATGCCCTACAAAACACCAGCCGATCCGTGACCCTTTCCAAACGCAGAATGAAATCGCTCGCCAAAGGGTATTCATCATCAGATAGAAGACATTAAGGAGGCCCGCACCATAACTTTTGGCCAAAGAAGTTGTAGAATCCAAGCTTAGCTCTGGAAGCTGTACATGCGTACTTCGCAATCCTCGCTTCCCGTGGCAAACCGGCTGTCGCCGAGCCCGATGCAGGTCACTGGTCCCGAGTGGCCCGTGAATGTGCGCTCGCACTTGCCTGTTCTCGGATCCCAGATCTTGATCATGCGGTCTTCAGCTCCAGACACGATCCGGAGTGTATCAGCGGCAAGCGCCCAAACACCCTCCAGGTGGCCGAAGAACGTCCGCAGGCACCGGCCGGTGCTCGTCTCCCACAGACGGATCGTCGAGTCCAACGCGCTGGTGACAATGTAGCGCGGGGGTGCGGGACGACCAGTCTCGAACGAAGGACCGAAAGGTGAGAATTGGGAGATCTGCGCGTTCGACTCGAGACCCAGAGTGGCCTGGAGAGACGCCGGCTCGGTATCCCCGGAGACCGTGCTGAGATTGTCGTTCTCGCACTCCACGTCATGCTCTTCAAATTCGAACTCCCGGGGCAGAGGGATCACTTGTTGGACCTGTCCCACGTGTCCGTTAAATGTCCGGATGCAGGTCTTAGTGTCCAGATCCCAGAGCCGAACGGTGCAGTCGTCCGAGGCCGAGAAGACCGTACGGGAGCTCGTGTCCACTCGGACCGCATTGACCCAGTCGGTATGTCCACGCAAGAGACAGGTAGACTTGTCCTCAAAGTTCCAGATCTTCACGGTCTTGTCCACGGATGCCGAGGCCAGGATGTTCGCATCGAAATGCAACCCAATGACGCCACCGCGGTGACCAGTATATGTAGAGATGCACTCGCCGGTGCGCCAGTTCCACACCTTCAAGCTGCGATCCATACTGCCGCTGATCAACTTGGTATCGTCAAACTGCAGGCAACGAATGCCGGATTCGTGTCCAGCCAGAGTGCGCAACTCCTGCCCCGTTTCGGTATCCCAGATCTTGATCGTTGCATCGTAGGATCCCGTTGCGAGGATGTTATCTTCAAACTGCAAGCACATGACACCGTTGGAGTGGCCCTTGAAGGTTTTGATCGAACAGCGACCGTACTTCCAATTCGTGCCGACCTTGAACCGATCTTTGTAAACCTCTTTCCAGGGCCGATATCGGGTCTTGAAATAATCCTCGTTACCCGACGGGCGGAAGGTGAGCGCTGAACACTGGCGTTTGACGACTGCAGTCTCTTCCTCGCTTGTGTCGGGCTTCCGCTTACCGGAACTGGAGGTCTCTACTGCTGGCGATCCAGCATCTGGGAGCGCGGGAGCCGGGTTTGCAGAGGTTGCGCTGCTATCCCAGGTGGTGGCGCGTAGCTCGATCTCGCGCTTGGATTCCCGTAGCCTTTTCCGATCCAGCAGAGGAAGGCCCCAGCCACACTTCTTGCACTTGCGGTGGATATGTTGTTCGCACATCCGATGCCAAACCACATCGTCATCCGCCAGCGCCCTCCACTGTCTCGAGACCTGCGCTGCCTTGCAGAGAGAGGTGGTATCCAGGTAGCAGAGAATTTTGAAGGAGATCTCCGGCGGCAGGGCGGCAATGAAATCGATGCGGATGAGCTCTCGAACGGTGGCGGAGATGAAGGAGAGCTGGGGGAAGCAGCACTGGGCCATGATCCCCTGGAGGATGAGTTTTCGGTGCTTGGCAGGGGCGGCCGAGAAGAGCGACCAGACATGCGCAATACCCTGCTGGTCGCTCTGAGGGAGCGTTTGCAATTCCTGTTAGTGACCTGTTAGTCCAGGGAATTGCGCCTTTTCTCGCGAAAATGGGCCGTGAGAGACCTACCCGCTGCAACTTGTCCATGGTGGGTTCGTCGGCCTGGCGTCGACACTTCCGGTCTGGGCGATGGCGATAGCAATAGCTGGAGTTGGCGCTGCTCAATTCCGCGGGTTCTCGGTTCTGTGAGCCCAGAGGAGCGTACTGTTCGGGGACGTGTTTGGCGAGGAAGGGGGCGACGCTCAGTTTGGCAGAGGTTGCTGTTACGTTGCTGCGACTGTGGGGCTCATGTTGGTCATGGTCGGAGTCGGCATCAATCTCCTCCACGCGCCCGGGGTGGCCTCCAAAGATCGAGGTGAAGGAATCCTGCGAGGGGAGAGTCATATCCTCAACGAGCTTGGTACTCTGCATCGTGCTGTGTCAAGACCACTGGGATTCCCGTCTGTCTTCCACACACAAGGCGTGCCGCGCCGCTGAAACCGCAGCGCCCAGGGATCGTCCGCTAACGTGACCTCGGCTATCCAAGGACCAGGCTTCGCTCGAAGCGCAACCGGTGAGGAGAGGCGAAGGCCAAATGCGATGCGAAAGGCGTAGAAGGGTGTGTTGATAAGTCGAGGTTGTTGCGACGAGAGGAGGGGCGATAACGACGGTAGATATTATTTCGTGAGGACCCTTGAGGTGGAGGAGGAGGGAGAGGACAGGACGATAAGGATGGGGGGCGGAATGTCGGTCGCAAGTCACCGGGTCAGTAAGTAAGGAAACGGTTAACCCTGATGCTGGACCAGCCAAACAATCAAGAACAAGCGAATCGGGGCGCAGGGGGGGCGATGTATATGTATGGACTGGAGGAAGCAGGCAGACCTGCAGAAAATAGAAAATAGGAAATAAAAGCAAATGGCGTGCCCGGATCCATCCCCAGACGATCACGCAAACCGGCGCGGCCTCGAGCGGCGAGGCTGGTCACGTGCGGCGATGGCGCCATCGGACGGGGAATTTGCACCAGCGCGGGCGGTCCTCGCATCGCCACTGATCAGGCCTTTTCCGGGGCAGAGAACGGGTGGGCGACGGGGAGCTGTTCCGCCGCTGCTGATGCCATCTGTCGCCATCGCCTGGGCCGATTGCGGATCCCCCAGCTTCACTCGGCTCTACCCAGTAGTACCCAGAGTCGCAGACTGACTCTCGGCGCGTTCTCCCGGAAATTGGCGGCTAGCATAGGCTGGCAGCCTGGGGTCCGAAGCTGCCCGCCATCCTCCGCCGACGCTATCACCACCACCTCTACCACCACTGTAAGTGCTTCTACCCTGGCTTCCATCCTTCTTCTCCCTCAATCTCCGGCCTCCGTTCGCGCCTCCGTTTGCGCTCCTGCCCTGGAGGCAGTCAGTCCAGGCACCTCTGCCCCAGTGCCCTCAAACACGGGCTGACACTGCCCCCCACTTCCCTCGCGGCTCCCTCGTCTGTCCCTCGGAGGCCCGTTGGGTATCACATCGGAGTCTGACCTCACCCCATCAGCCCGTGCTCGACTCTCCCTCTCTCTCACCCTGCATCCTCTGCATACTTCCGGTCTGTTTGCTGCAGGCGGTCGGACGGGAGGCCTGTGTACACACACTTACACCCTTGTTGCAGGACCAGCCCTAGTCGACCAGTCCACCGCACACTCACCGCCAGATCCCTTTTTAGCAGGCCCTTGTCGATCCGAGCTGGACCTCCGGAATTGATGGAACGCCGAAACAGAGATCCAGGGTTGCCCGAGTTGGACATCTGCTCCTGTCTTATGAGGTGATCGTGCACTATTTTGGTGACTTCTCACGACATCACCACCATAGCTGCTTCCGTCGGCCGTGGATTCAACCGTCCCTGATAACCGCCCTCTGCCTCTCATTGGGCATCCCGACACCCCAACGAGCCATTCCACCAAGCTATCACGCCAGCATTCCTTGTGTTTCCTATCTCCTACAATTTGCGGTCAGCCCCAATTTCGTCGAAACCTTGTCGAAGATGTCAGAGTCTGGATCCTCGTCGGTTTCCAGCAATGCCTCGGCCGCGGACGAGCCGGCCCAAGACCAGGGGAGCTCACTGCCTCAACTGGAGGCCCTCATATCCCACCTGGTGGCAGCGAAGCGGTCTTTGTCATCGATCAGTCACGTGTGGCGTGCCAATGAGATCGTAACGTCCGCTCGCTCCGCCCTGGAGGAAAGCGTCGTGGTGTCCGCACGGACGGGCTTCCTGCGACGGGGACTCAATAATCAGCTGCGACTCCTTTACAATGTCAGATCGGAGGTCGAGGAAGTTTCCCTCCGAGGTCGATCCGAGTTTGCCGGTGTGTTGAAAAGTCTGGACACGGCCGATGCCCGTCTCAGAAAAACCTTAGATCTGTTACGGGAAACAATCGTACACTCATCCTTCCGTCCGGATGGGGAAGAGCCCCGGAGTCTACACGACTTTGTCGATGAGCGTGGGGTCGAAGAGCTTCATGCGACCTTGAAAAGCTCGATCGATCGTACCAATGGGGCGCAGGCGGAACTGGACTCCTCCAATTACGCCTTCGACGACGAACTCCAGTCCATCAAGCAAGCCTTGGGCAGCTACCGCGAAGCCACCAAGCTAGCCTCTTCCCGGACCTCTACCTCCTCGTCTTCGTCCGCGTCCAACTCCAGCCTGCCTTCTCTGTCGTCGATGCCATCCATGTTACACTCCTTGGAGATGCACGCCCAGGAAATGGCTAATCTGCTAGAGTCATTAGTACGCCACTTTGATCTTTGTGTCACCGCCGTCAAACACACCGAGGGTGGTGGAGCTGCTGCGCAGTCCATCACCGGCGACATGCCGGCGGCAGTTGCAGTCAGTGGGCGTGGTGTACCAAACATCGAAGAAGGCATCAATGCCAACCTTAATGCCCCCCTTGACCCGCTAAGCGAATCAGACTACCAGGAGATGGTCAACGTTTTGATCAAAGACGCCACAGAAGCAGAAGACGTGGTCGTGGAAATCCAGGATCGCATCGGCGAGATGGAGTCTGTTCTAGAGAACGTCCTATCCCAGCGCGACGTCCTACTTTCCATTCACAATGCCACCACAGGCGTGTTCAAACACCTGTCCTCCCTTGCCTCGGCCCGTCTCCCAGGATACATTGCCCAGGCCCATAACTTCACCCGCGTATGGAACGAAGAGCATGATCGTATCAACGGTGGGTTAGCTGACCTATCCGATCTCAACTCCCTATACGACGGATTCCTGGAGGCCTACGACGGCCTGATCCTAGAAGTAGCCCGTCGACGACACGTGCGACAGCGCGTGGAGAAGGTGCTCCGCGACACTAAACACAAACTGGACCAGCTGTACGAAGAAGACGTCAACGCCCGCGAAACCTTCCGGGTCGAGCAAGGCGACTACCTGCCGTCGGACATCTGGCCTGGAATCGGCCGAGAGCCCATGCGTATAGAATTCCGGCGTATCTTGGGCGGCACTCTCAAGGGTGCCGCTGCAGGACAAACAGATCCAGCAGAACAAAATGAGCCGCAGCCGCAACCAGCCCCCACAGCGGACCATGTCGAGGAGGGCGAGATCATCCCTGATCTACACAAATCGCTCGTTGAGCAGGCTCTAAATCGCCTCAAGGCTAGGAGCAGAGAAGCTACGTAGTAACTTTATGGTTGGAAGTATTGTTATGATAACAGCTGGCTGTTCTAGCTGGGATCCTCTGCATCCTATTATATACCTACATAGCCAATGTAGGACCTAAGTGATGAACACATATTGCAGGATCAATCCTGTCCGATCACGGTCCATATATATGCACAAGTCCTGATCCTGGGATGGGATCCTTACCATACACATACTCCAGCGTATCGCTCGGATGTAGGCGATGGCGGGGTCCCTTCTCCAGTCGGCAGTGTATAGGTGTGGGCTGGCATGAGGATCAAAGAGAGCTCTGATGGGTCTGCAATCTGACTATTTGACCATTTTATTGTCCACCACTCCACACTACAGGACCCAAAAGCCTAGCGACTCTCTTTATGGTACAAGAGGCTGCACCCAGTATGAGTAGTAATATATATATATATTTTTTTTTCGAAAACTTTGGTTACTACTAGTATCGCTACAGGCAGTCGACTGTAGTAAATGTCAAGGGACTTTATTCTAACATTTCCATACAACACGGATCATGATAGCAGCCTAGTTACCGACACAACGATGAGGGACTTGATAGATTCTACGTGGAGCAATATTTATTCCTACCCCTCAATTGCATCCAGCATTGCCCTTGGCTTCAATAACTGCAACGGAGAACGAACTATCCACCCTTCTGACATATCCCTACAACACCTCAACTCCAAATCAAATATATACCTAAGGAGACACATTTGTCTGCTCATCCACCCCCCCTCCCCTCCAACTAACTAACACCTTCTCCCCCCTCAGCCAATCCAACGGCGGCATCGCATCGACCCAACCCAAGAACGGCCTAGAAATGCCATATCCAATAACCCCCAACCTGTCATCATCATACATCCCCTTCAGCACCTCCCACCTGCTCGCCAAATACTGATTCTCCCCCTGCCGCAGAAACCCCTTTGTTATAAACGCACTAAAGAGACTACGAAGAGATGCCGCGTTGGCTTCGGCCTACTGCCGTTCAAATCACAGTGCCTCATGCGGCGTGGATTGATAATATCCCCTGGTAGGCATGGACAATGCACCCCGCGTTATCATATCTGACTCTTGACAAGGCCACGGGTACGCGACATGCTCATCGAACACCCGGACAAATACCCCTTCCCCGTCTTTTCGGAACTATACTCGCAGAACGTGACGATAAACTGGCCGTACGATTCTATGGATACGGTCTCTCACCAGGGCGATTCCATTGTGTTCAACCCTATATTCGAGAAGCACGTAAGAAAACTGGATAACTGGACGGTCTCGGGTCAGTTCAGAGACTATCTGCCTGAGATGATGGCGGCGATTTATGGACGTGATTGAATCGCTTCAGCGTGAGAAGGGAGGTAACAACGCGATGAGATCGCGAGATCTTCTCTGGGCAACCGAGCCTAGTCACTTCAAGCCAAAGCACACATAGTTAGTGACACTGTCACCCAGTGCTCTTTGTATAAACTAGTCACACAGGTCCGTTGACTCCGTGGATATCGATGCTTGTTAACCCATGGTAGAACCGTTCTGTGCTGCGAGGGCAGAGTTGTTGGTGTTGCCCGGAATTTCGTCGTCAATCGGCTTTCCTGGAAGCAGGACTCGATTCCTTCTTGCGAAGGTTTTGCCTGAGATCAATTGGTGATCCTATTTCTTCTCGCTAGCCTGGAACTGATGTTGAGGGGGCGTGGTGTTTGAAATAGGCCATGATGGTTCGTGTTGAGAATTCTCGGATCGTCGTAAGGCGCCGTTGGAGGATGATTTCGAACGCAGACTCTCGATACGCATTTGACCAATCGGAAACCACATTCTCGGAATTTTTTTTACGCCACCCGAGGCAGAACAGACGAATCAGCCTGTCTAAAGTTATCAAGTCGGCTCTCCGAGAGAATCCACGATTCATAATGGCAATCACATATTGTCTTGGCGACGGTGAAGAGTGGAGCCGGGAGTGCCATGACACAGAAGCCATGAATCATGGCCCCGATCATGGACACGACCTCAATGCCCCACAATGCACTCTTGTTGATTTGTATTCGATCATGGCAATGCCTTACATAGTACAGGGGGTAGTTGGAATCGTTTGTTTGCAGGGCCCAGCTTCCAAGTGTCGGTCATCGATATCTCCGACCCACAGCTACTAGAATCAACCAAAGACCTAGGCACACACCTTATATACAACCCATTCTCGACCGACATACACCCAACAGCCGAAAGACATCATTGGCGGCAGACTATGTGCTGCTGCTATATCCTACGCGGCATACGAGAGTGCGCTAAGCGTGTTAAGGTACGCTTTTGGAATGGAACAAACGTCGTACTACCGACAAATGCCGCAAAATCAATAGCCTGATGATGATCGTGGGCATCCGAGAGGCGAATCTGTCTATAAATGCATTGGATATGATCGACAAATACCGCATCAAGAGTGCTGGATGTGGGAGCCCATCGATTTCAGCCATCAGAGCGGCATCAACCGCATCTGACGACGATCACGAGCCTGGATGACATCCACTCGATGATTGACCTAATAGAGAATGGCAAACCTGCCGGGCGATTCGAAATGTTTTTGACATAGAGAGGATGCTAATCTTCGAAGCTGTCCATCTACATGACCCCTGAATCTTTATAGCCAAGTCATTATCATCATGGTCATCACCGTATCCACAACCACATCATCTATACTACAACACCTTCTCTAGATTATCCCCTGCCTCGGAAAAGCCCCAGGAATATCAACCCCAATCTCAATCATCCTCCTACTGCACCAAAGAAATCCCATCCCTCCCCCCAATTTCGTTGGCAGCCTCCCCCACTATCAGGTTCTCATACCCGACCATAAACGTCATCGGTAACTGCATAAACAAACGACAATCGTCCGCCAACGCAGAAGCGTACTCCTCGCTATTATGAAACGCCACCCAGTCGTCCCACGACCTTACCCACATCTGCGCGCACGCGTCGTATTCCAGCACGTTCATGCCGAGACTGCGGGCTTGGTCTTTCATTTGGGGTGTTTGGTGGTGCTAAGTTTCGGGGTTATGTTAGCTTGGTGCCTGCGTTGGGGTGCATTGGCTGCTGCAGACTGCAGTGCATTGCATCACGGTGCAGGGGTGGGGTAGATCCAGGGTGAGGGAGAGGGGTCAACCTGAACATATCGTATAATATTATTCCGGAAGGCCTGCATGGCTAGGGCCAGTCCGGCATGGATGGTCTGCCAGTGGGCGAAGAATTGCTCGTGTGTGACGGAAGGGAGTTTGTGGAAGTAGACGGAGATTTTTATGGCGGGGTTGGAAGTTGGGGGTGATAGAAGGGTTTAGATGTGCTGGTTGCGATGGCATTGTTGTGGTGAGGGTGATTGGTTGGGTCTGTGTCCGTTGTTGGCGGTGGTGGTATGGTGGTATTGGTGTTGGAGCTGTTGCTGGACGCTTATGACGGGGTTTTCAATTTTCGATGATTGATGAGCAGAACCACAACTGATTTGTCATGCCCGGAGACTTTTGGATGTGGATATGGTCGGATTGATCAACATCCTGGTGGCGCATGTTGCAATGGTGTGGTCTGGAGGACTGAGTCAGGGTGCTCGAGTCATGGCAGCCGGCGTGCCCTAACCGTCGTGCTCGGAGACTTCACGTATTGGTATGCTTACCTATCCACCTATCCACCCACATTCTATTCAAAACTGAGTAAGGAGTACAGAGGACCTAATACGTACTGCTAAGGTATACATAGATACATTCGCAGAATAATATCATGACTTACTTTAACCCCAAACAGAGCAAACTAACGCCCCTCAAGACTCTTCTCACCTGGCAAATCTTCAACGACTCTCAACTCGGCCTCTGTACGGAATCACTCTCTACTACTGCCCCCGCCACACCTTCGGGCCATGCATAATGCAGGCTAATCTGCTGCGCTACGGGCCCTTCATCTGAACCACAGACCAGTACCACGTGCGGGAGAACTTCGAGCCGAATAGAAAAGGGGCTCCATTGTCCGACTTGACTATGCTTAGGATCTGGTGGGGCACAAGGTCCATATATATTCTCTCCCAGGGGTCCATAAGCCATAGATAGTCAGTCCATTCCCTCATAGCGAAGTCCACCCAATCCCAATTGAGTTCAGGGCCAAGAGATTGAAAACATGCTGATTTCTAATCCAAATCACAGTATATCAGTCCTCTTAAACTCCCTCGGAGCCATAGTTCCTCACAGCCCCTCATCCATTATCTCTCAACCATGGCATCTCTCACCTCCCCCCTCCGCATTGGCGCCCTCGACCTGCAGCACCGCGTCGTGCTGGCGCCATTAACCCGAAACCGCGCCCACGCCGACGGTGTCCCCTCCGGCCTGGCGCGCGAATACTACGCCCAACGCGCCTCCATCCCAGGCACCCTTCTAATCAGCGAAGGCACCTTCATTACCGCGCGTGCCGGTGGCACAGCCCACGTCCCTGGCATCTGGAGCCCCGCCCAAATCCAGCAATGGAAGACCATCACCTCCGCCGTCCACCAACGGGGCAGCCACATCTTCTGCCAGCTATGGGCACTAGGCCGCGCCGCCAACCCAGCAATCCTGGCACAAACCGGCGACGAAGTGACCTCCAGCGGCAACATCCCCCTCACCAACACTCCCACCACCGTCCCTCGGCCCCTCGCGGAAGCTGAAATCCTCGACTGGATCCAAGACGACGTCCACGCAGCCCAGAACGCCATCGCCGCCGGCTTCGACGGCGTCGAGATCCACGGCGCCAACGGCTACCTCCCCGACCAGTTCCTGCAAGACACGGCCAACAACCGCACTGACCACTGGGGCGGCAGCTTCGAGAACCGCTCGCGCTTCGGGCTCGAAGTCGCCAAGGCTGTGTCCGCGGCCATTGGGTCCAGCAGGACGGGGTATCGTGTCAGCCCCTGGAGTACCTTCCAGGACATGCGCATGCACAACTTCCGCCAGCAGTTCCGGGATCTGGTTGAGAGGCTGGCGCCGTTGAATTTGGCGTATTTGCATGTCGTTGGGCCGCGGATCTCGGGCGGTCAGACTATCGAGGATACCTCCTCGGCGGCGCAGGATGAGATGTTAGATGATACATTCCTGTTCGATGCGTTTGGTTCCTCTGGGGCTATCATCCTGGCTGGTGGGTTCACCGCTGAGTCCGCGCAGGAGAGACTCCAGCGTTATCCCGTTGATCGGCCTGTTGCTATCGCCTTCGGACGTCATTTCCTGGCAAATCCCGATTTGCCTTTCCGGCTTGCGAAGGGCCTGCCGTTGAATCAGTATGATCGGTCGACTTTTTATACCCCTGAGTCTGCTGTTGGATATGTCGACTATCCGTTTAGTCCGGATCTTGTGGTCCCTGTGTGATAAGGGCTCTATAAGACTTGGTTTGGTGTGTAACTCTCGTCCATGGAGGAAAGGGTCCTCATTTAGTACTAAGTACTACTTATACCTGTACCACTCAAAATGAGTGTCCGTTTGTAGATAGACGACCACACACAGATATATACACTTTACATAATACAACTCCGTCAATCCCGCCCACTCTATTCGGGCTAAAAATTAATCCTTCATCCCCTTCCAACCAAACAGTACTCAACACCCCCTAAGATACCTAGTAGCAAAATACCCAACCCCCCACTAGCTCAACAACCTCTCATCAGTCCGATCTAGACTTCCGGTCCCAGAAACAAGCATCGGAGAAAACATGTGCTCACTAGTAACCTGTACACACAAACACGAACCACCCCCTCTGGTCGATCCTCAGTGAACCGCGATGCCATATCAAATGAACCTCGTAAAGCCCCTTCCGCATTCGGAAATATACGGTGGAGCCGTGGGCAGGATTGCACACCAATTACCATGTCAGTCTGCCAGCTCTGCGAAGTTGATTGGATGATAGTTGAATGCACCAAACTACTATTATACTAGTGTCTACTGTCTACAGTATACACCTCAAGAAACCGACCGTTGGATCAAGGAACCAAGCACTACCCAACTCGTTGAATTAAGCTCCAAACCCCCGAGTTCAGAATGCAGAGTGTTCCAGCCTTTGAAATCTATTAGAATAATATAAGAGAGGTTCTGTGCCCCGCAATGACAAATTCCCAACTGAATAGCTACCTAATCACTACCCATCCCGACTTCATCCCAGCACCTCCAACACTGGTACCAAAATGCGACTCTTTGAGATACTTGTCCTAGCGAGTATAGCTAGCGGTGTCATGTCTTCCCCCGTTACTGAGCGACAAACCTCGGTTACATGCTCCAATAGCAAAGCAGATACCGAAATGCTGTCAGCTTCTGCTCCCGATCAAGGTGTTGGGGAGGTCTGTTGATGTTGGGGTTGGTTGTTCAAATTGTATGCAGTACTATAGAGAACTTGCATTTTAGCAATGCTGATTGGGTTTATAGTGGGAAATTCGTGCAATGGTCAGACGTTGTGTTGTGATACGGAGAATGTGAGTTCATGGTCTGTCTGGAGTCAGGTGAACTGGCTAATAGGGGTTTAGTCTTTGGTTGAGATTTTGAATGTTTGTTCTTTGCCTGGTGGAGGTGGAGGTACCGGTGCTGGCGGTGGTGCTTAATTAATTATCAAAAAAAAAAGCTTATAACTTTAGTTACCCGGGATGGACAAATTAAAAGGTTTTCCAATACCCTTTGAAGAATCTTGGAAATACCACAGGCCATCTATACACGCCTGGAATAGAATAAAATCCACGAAGGATATAGCTTGATGGCAGCAAGTCTGGAGTGTAGTGGATTAATTATTTGCGTGACTTCGAACCTAACCGGTTTCAAGAAAAACACAACAATGGCCTTGTGACACCCACCTTGTTGATTCTAAATTCCTCCATACATACTGCAATCACCACTTTTTTGATATTCGACACGAGGGCCCCGTTGCGAGAGACCTCCCAAGTCGACTTCTGGGAGCCGGCATCAAAACAGGCCAGGGAGACTGCGCGTGCACCCAGCGCCCAGATCTTGTTGTAAATCGTGCTGGACGACTGAAAAGTGCTGGGGAGATTCCCAATGTCCACAGAGCCCACGGTTGACTTGATGGACGCGGATCGTAAGGTTAGAGTGTTGCTGGTGAGTAACCGGATGCTTTGCCACCGCTGACCTCCTTGGAGGAATCCAGAGCTAATATTTCCTGGTTGAGTGACGTTGAAGGTTTCCACCCGAAACGAGTTGGAGAGACTGGACACAAACAGGCTCGGGCCATCGCTGAAGGGCTCTTCCAGTCCAGTCAACTGCTCACTGTATTTGACCTCAATCTGCGCCGGTCCTGAGAGATTTTGGACTTCGAAGGTGGGAAACCCGGCCACATCAGCGCCATAATCAAGCGTAACACAGGGTGAGAGTTTTGTTAGGGTAATGCTCTGATCAGGACTGTTGGGAACAACGAGCTCCTCGCCAACTAGAACTTGTTTAGGATTGAAGTAGACACTGTCTGGTGCGTTGGTGAGGTGATATGGCAAATCTGACTGGAAGAAGGCTTACTGATTGCTGGCTGCAGCGGAATAACCGCATGCCCAGAGGAATACAAGGACGGAGGTTGTCTTCATGGTGCAGTTTTCTCTCCAGATTGCCTTCCATCCAACTCAACCTCCCATCGCCCGATTTAAGTATGAACCCCCCCCCCCCCCCCTGCGTTCTATAAAATTTTCGGTAGGGCTCGGGACAGAAGGGCGGGTAAGACGCCACTTCCGGCGATCCACCTGGCTGGCACATCCAACTCTATCCGCGTATCCGTATTCCGTATTCCAGCCCTGTTAAGGAAGGTCAGGGGCCCGACAGTATTGTAGGAACCTGGTCCCTGGAAATCTTAATGACATGATGGCGATCGTGATCTTTAAACGGAATCTATTTAGGGAGATAAACAGAGGATCAAAATATTGCTAGGCTGGGGTAATCTAAGACAACAACTTATCTGTGACAAGCTGTTGAGCTAGATGCTAACGGACAAGCATGTTTGGATGTCGGTTCTGTAGGTGGAAGAGAGTCTTTATCTTCGCGATTGTATCTGGAATCTTGATGCCTGGTTACTAAGATTGAGAAGCTGGATGGAAGACATCGATGCATCTTGGAGTCAAGACCTTGACCTCATGAGGAAGAGGGCGTTGTCTTGCGGGCGGGGTGTTGATCAAATACAGCCCAGCTGTATGCAGTAGTGACTACTCTGCCGTCAGGTGAGTTTTGAACAGACACTCTGGAAATGATTTTCCGTGTGTGCGTTCAAAAGTTGGTCAGGTGATGTTTAAACAAAAATTCTGGCAACAGAATTCTGAGCGAGCGTTCAAATAGCAGGACAGCAGGACCCCGGTCAGGTGTCAAACCGACATTCTGGCAAATGTTTTCTGCGCGACTGTTCAATTCGAAGCCCGTCATGTGATCTGCCCATTTGAACGGACAGTTTCAAAGGAATATTTTGAGCGACTGTTCAAAATGTACTTGGGTACTTACTGGGTTAGGCCTGCCACCCATGTGACCCTTGAACATACAGTCCAGAGAAAACATTCTGGGCGACTGTTCAAAATCCCAGGCTGCTCATGTGAATCGACATTTGTGGGATGTGTGGGATATGTCTATGGACTTTTGCTTAATCTGAGTTGGAATTAGATTTCTAACCGGTGATGTACTGGCAGAAAGTCATCCTTATTCTTTACGAATTTCTCTTCCATATGGCGCGAGACATGTATCGAATAGGTAAATAGGCAGGACTCGAAAAATAGGATCTTCATCTTATCTTGTATTTGTATATAGCTAATACCCAATACAAGAGCACACTCAGCACATGCCGAAGCTAAAACAATGCTTGGTATTCAAAACATATAAAACTAGCAAATTTTCTTTGTATCGCTTTTAAAATCACATGCTGCAGAAATAATTAGCCGGGTTCATGATAAATGAAAAAGGATACATACCGGCTAACAGGGCTGAGACCCAGCACCCGCATACCGTTGTGCAGCACCTGGCGGGCCGACTCGTACAGGGCCATACGGGCCTTCTTGGTCTCGGGCTCGCTGCCAACGACCTTGAGGACGTCGTAGCTGGAGCTGAGCACGTGGGTCATGCGGAACAGGTAGGTGAGGATGGTGGTGGGCTCGAGGGTCTTGGTGGTGTTGAGCAGGACGTCGGGCCACTGGGCCAGCAAACGGGCCAGGTCGGTGGCGTGGACCTCGGTCAGCAGGTCCAGGTTGGCGCTGCCGAGCTCCTCGACGTTCAGGCCGGCCTTGCGCACGATGGAGCAGAGACGGGCGTGGGCGTACTGCAGGTACGGGCCAGTGTCACCCTCGAAGGAGGTCATGGCGTCCAAGTTGAAGTCGTAACCGTTGATACTGGGATTGTTAGCGCGGTTGTGTTTGTCACCGGGAAGGAAAATACATACCGCTTGCCAGTCATGTCCTGCACCATGACGGAAGACATACCGAGGATGTCGGCGGTGCCCTCGGGGTCCTCGACCTGCTCGTACTTCTCGGTGTTCTTCTTCATGACTTCGTGCATCTTGTCGCGCACATCGCGGAGGATGTCGTCCAGGAACTTGACGGTTCCCTTACGGGTGCTCATACCGCGGACCATACCGAAGTTGACGTGCTGGCAGCGGCTGGCCAGGTCCTTGAGACCCATGAGCTCGGTGATCTTGAAGAGCTGAGCCAAGTGGAGATCCTGCTGCATGGCAACAACGTAGATCATCTTGTCGAACTGGTAGGCCTCGTCACGCTCCATGATGGCACCGATATCACGGGTCAGGTACAGAGGCGTACCGTCCTTGCGGACAATGATGGCCTTGCCGAGCTTCTTGGCGCCGTGCTTGGTGAAGTCGACGATGACAGCACCCTCGGACTTCTCGGACACACCGGCCTTCTCCATGGCCTGGTAGGCGCTGGTCATGCTCTCCTGCTTGATCTGGGACTCGCCGGAGTAGACGTCGAAGTCGATGTTCAGACGGGCGTAGGTCTGTCTGTACTTCTGGATACTGAGGTCACGGAACCGGCGCCACAGAGCAAGGGCATCCTGGCTGCCGTCCTCCATGCTCTTGAAGTAGCGACGGGCGCTCTCGTCCTCGCTAACATCCACCAGCTTGGCGAGCTCGGCTTCCTGCTCCGCGGCGTCCTCACCCTTCTCCTTCTTGGCCTTGATATGCTCCTTGAGCTCCTTGATGGGGCCCTCCTGCTGGGAAACAATGCCGTTGATCTTGACGTAGACATCGAACAGGTGGTTGATGGGGTCCTTGGTCAGCTCCTCCTCGTTACCGAACATCTTGAAGCCGTTGGCCAGCAGACCGTACTGCTTACCCCAGTCACCGAGGTAGTTCATCTTGGTGACGTCCCATCCCATAACGGTGTAGAGGTTGGCCAGGAAACCTCCGATGATGGTACTGCGCAGGTGACCGGCATGGAAAGGCTTGGCGATGTTGGGGGAGGAGAACTCGACGATGATCTTCTTGCGGCCCTTGGAGGCGTCGGTGGGGTCGCGCAGACCCTGGTTACCGTTGGTGCCGAAGGTAGACTTCTCCTTCAGAATGCGGCTGACGACGGTGGAGGTGAGGCGGTTGGGCTTGAAGAAGAACTGCAGGTGGACGCCGAAGGGGACGGGGGGGAGGACGAGGTCGGACTCGGGGAACTTCTCGGCGAGTTCCTTGGCCAGCTCCTGGGGGTTCTTCTTGATCTGCAGCGAGGGGACCTACACGCCAGTCGGCTCCGTTAGTGACCCGCCATGCCTGCGATATAAAATCCAATCCGAGGGTGTTGGTCGCGTACCGGCAACACCAAGTCACCCTTGTCCAGCTGGTTGGTCCATGCCAGGCGGGTGAAGATCTTCTCAGCATCGATGCCGGTGGCCTCGCCCAGCTTCTCGGCGATGTGCTCGCGGTAGATGTCGACGGGGTTGAGGGAGGGGTAGCAGTTGGGGAACTTGGAGGTCTCGGAGGTGGAATGGAGGGTGAGCCCCTCAACGGAGACAGCGAGGTCGGCGGCGGACGTCATGGCGGCGGGGGAGAAGGAGGGCGTCTGAGGAGGCGCGGTGGAAAACGAGGAGCGCCAGGGATTTAATTGAGAGGCAAAGAGCACACCGCGGGGGGGGGACAAGGGACGAGGTGGTGGGCAAGATGGCTGGAGAGTCTGGAAAACGGCGTTGGAAAATCGCCGGGCCCCGCTTAGTCTCAGAAAACGACCCATCAATGGAGGGGAAGATCCGACGAAGGCCTGGGGGGGGACTTTTTTTCGCGGCGTGACTCAATCCGGCAATGCCCATACTGCCCGGGCGGTGTGTCTGCCCGGGGTCACTTGACTCGGAAATCAGGTGATACCGGAGCCCTATCTGCAACCCTATCTCTGCGTCATGTGATGCGGCCGGCATCCTGACGTCACTTCTTTCGCATCAACCCAGTCCAGTCCTGCCTGCATTCCTCCGCGCGTCGCTTTAAATCCACCGCATTCGACTATGTCGTATGCTCGGAGCCCCGATGTTCCTCGCCAGAACGCATCTCTCCCGTGACAATGGGTAAACGTCGCCAGAAGGCCCTATCCAAATCCATCCAGCTTGCCCTGTTCCGCGACCCAGCAACCCTCCGCAAGACCGTGATCAGCCGCATCATCGCCTTCTTCGGTATATGCTACATCAAGCTCTTTCGCTATGGAAGCACCCTGTTCCAGAAGCTGCGCGGTGAAGTATGGGAGATTGACGAGGCGGAATACAAGGCCAGCTTTCGAAACGAGAAGAAGACTGTCCCGTTGAAGCTGATAGGTGATCTGGGCATGTCAGGATCGGTGCGACCATCCGTTGACAGTTTCAGTGTTTATTGATACTAATCGTAGCTCGGTAGACTTTCTTCACCACCTCCAATGGCAAGTTCCTCGTCAAGAGCCTCCCCAGGCACTTCGAGCATTCCTTCTTTCGCGACGATCTCCTCGAGCCCTACTACGATTATATGACCGCTCATCCGGATTCCCTGCTCGTATGGATCACGGACTACGTATATGCGCCCTACACAACCATCGGGAGTCTTGTGGGCAGCACCCCGGCCCACCACATCATTATGGATAATGTGCTATACGGGAAGGATGACGACCCGGCCGCTGATAGATGGGAGACCTACGACCTCAAGCCGATCGATTATTTCTACCCCGAATGGGACCTCATGCCCAGACCGCTGGTGAGCGAAGATACCCTGCGGAAAATCACGGGCCAGTTCGATGACAGGATCCGGTTGGCGGAGGCGGAGTACGCGGCCCTGAAGCAGGTCCTGGAAGCAGACACTGAGTTCTTGCAATCGTCCGACGCGGTGGATTACTCGCTGTTTCTAGTGCGGTTTCCGGCCTCCTCGGAGCCAGATGTGGTGGGCAGGAAGAGCCCATGGCGCATTGGGATGACCTCGGCGGATGGGAAGTGGAAATATCGCGCCGTGGTGCTGGATTTCTTCTGGGCGAGACACAAACTGCATGCGCAGGCTATGACAGGAGTCGTGCAGGCATTCAATGTCATTGGCCAGCAAGGGCCCATGACGATTACGACGACCGCCGACGAATATCGACAGAAGTTCCTGGCTATGGTGGATGCGCTGGTGGAAGTCCAGCAGCCTTGTTAAAATAATACCAGTATATAATGACGAACACGCGCAGTGCGCGCGCACGCTGATCTATTCATATAAATTGCCATGTTTATTTGGCGCCCTCTTGATCGCTTCCGGTGAATAGGAAGGTCTTGGTCTTTTCGCATTGACTCATAATACCGTACATCACGCACCCGAGTAACCAAATTCGCCCGCCATGGGCTTTCTATCGACGATCTATCAATCACCCCCGAGACCGGCACAGGCGCAGCCTATGCCATCTACACCTCAACTCCAACGGTCTACCATAGAAGGTAATTTAAAAGCAGAAGATCTGGTCCTCGAGCTTGCTGACGGGGCGGGCCTTGGTGTATCCGAGAGACTCGGTGGCCTTCTTCATCGCGCTGACCATGGGAGGGGGACCGCAGAGCAGAATCTTGATGTCGTTGGCAGGGGCGGGGAGACGTTCCTGGGGATTCATTAGCGAGACATCCAAACAACTCAGAACCAACTTAACAAACCTTGATCATGTCAGGGGTCACGAAGCCGACACCACCGGTCCAGCCCTCGGGGGGGTTGTTGAGAACGTAGTAGATGCGGAAGCCATCGTCCTCCTTGGCCAGCTGCTCCAGCTCCTCCTTGAGCAGAATGTCATCGGGGTTAACGTTGGCGAAGATCAGATCCACCTGGGTGGTGTCGGTACCGCCGTTGTGGGGACGGTTGCGAACAATGGCCTTGATGATCTGGAGCATGGGAGTGATACCGGTACCACCCGCGATCATACCGATGTGGCGGCACAGGTTGGGGGCGTAGACCATGGCACCCTTGGGGCCACGGACCTTCATGGTCTGACCGACCTCGAGGGTGGTCAGGTACTTGGAGATGTTACCCTGGGGGTAGGCCTTGACCAGGAGATCGAAGTAGCCGGCCTCATTGTCGGAAGAGATAGGGGTGTAGGAGCGCACGACCTCCTTGGGCTGGCCTTCGATGGTGGCGGCAAGAGAGATGTGCTGACCGATTGGCAGACCGAGGATGTCGGTGGGACGGGGCAGGGCAAAGCGGTAGACGGTCACATTGTGGGAGATGTCGGTCTTCTTCTGCAGGGTGAAGTCCTGGAACTCGCCGGGGTTGAGGACCTTCCGGGGCTCTGGGGGTTGCGCGAGATCGAGTCAGCGTCTCTCGGACATGTCATACGACCAGGGTGTACGCACTGTTGCTGAACAGCTTGTAGCTCACCAAGATGGCGGCCAAGGCGACGGCAAAGGGGGCCAATTCCTGCTTGAAGAAGAAGGTTCCGGCCACGAAGAGGGCGGAGGGGACGAAGGCCCCGCTGATGTTCTCGGCGGAGAAAACACTGCTGCGTCGCGACCGCTTGGTTAGCTTTCCCCGAATGGCTCAATCGCACGGTGTGTAGGAGGGAGACGGCAACATACCTCATGTTGATGATTCCTCCAGCAGCCCCTGGGAGAGTGGAAGAAAAGAGGAGTGAAGGGAGAACGGAGGAGGGAGGGAGGGATTGGGGGGGAGAGAGGAGGAAGAGATGGGGACTCGGCGGGAAGCCAAAGAGTCGGTTTTGGGGCGGGACTTTCGGCCGCCGGTCACGGGGTGGACTGATCGGGGTCGATCGATGATAAGCCGGTAGAAGGCGTTGAGATGGAGAATCTACAGTTAACAGTAGTCTACACAGGACTACTAGTACTCTCTACTTACCTAGTATCTATTAAATGATCAACTACTCCGGAAGATGCAGCAACATCCCAAATGGAGATAATTCCCGATCCAGCAATCCGTAACCCCCATCCGCATCCTCATGCGCCATTGGCATCCTGACCGAGGCCAACTCACCGCGCGGAATCCAGCCCCGTTGGGGATTTGCTTTCCTGGGGTAAAGAATCCCGTCTGACTCCCTCTGGTCTCCTCCTGCCACTATCAGTCCCATCGAACCTTTCCCGATCTCGAACAAAAATCCCGATCCTCCACCGCTTCGCTTCCTGTTGACTCTCTGACACTCCCACTCCCACTGCCGTCTCCCTAAGCCGCCATGACAGTGACAGCGACTCCCGAGGAACCGCCCGCCTTCAACCTGACCGAGGTCGATCGACAAGTCCTCGCCCAAACCGACGAGGAATTCATCCTCCACGACTGGGACGACCTCAAATCCATCATCGGTACGTACCGTTCGTTCCTGGTCGCCCCTCGCCTCCCAATCCAAAAAATGAGAGCCCAGAACCCGAACTATTCCATCCCATCCCATACATACCTCGGAGACTCCCTCTCCAACTACCCCTCATCTCATTCCCATCCCTTCCCCCCCACCCGTCCCCGTCCACAGATCAGATCAGATCCCCTCCCTTCCTTAGATACATTCCTCCCAGCCCAGATCTCACCCTACCCGATGGTTCCGTTCCGCATTCCTCCCCCCTCCCTTTCTCCCTCATCCATCCCCCAGCTTACCTTACCTTAACCCCCCTCCCCTACCAACACCCCCAACTAACTAACCCCACAACCCCCCAGCCCGGAACGACCTCGGGATTCTGAAACGGAAACCCTCGGATCTAATCCGCTACCTCGCGTGGTCCAAACAAACCAAGCTCGAGTATGGCACCATCACCAACTACATCTGTCAGCAGCGGTTAGGATGGCACATCCCCACTTCCACCACCGCCTCCACAGGGACAGGAACGGTAGTAACAGACAGCGGGCCGGTCTTCCCCTTCAAGAACCCCGTCCCGTTCGCCGATCCCTCTGATTACAAGATCCTGCGTAATGACTGGCCGTATGGTGTGAGTCCGGGGATCTCGCATCTGGTGGTCTGGTTGAGGACCCCCGTGCCTGTTAAGCCGGAGAACGGGGATGTCACGGACGAGTCGCGGGCGCTGATTGAGGGGTTTGTGCAGCGGACGTTTGGGGAGAGGTTGGTGGGGGAGAAGGATGCCGGGGATCGCGTGCTCTGGTTTAAGAACTGGACGGCGCTGCAGAGTGTGAGGAGCCTGGAGCATATCCATGTCCTCTTGAGGGATGTACCGGAGGATCTCCTGTGGGAGTGGACGGGGGAGGGCACGCCTGTCCATTAGATTGAGGGGGTACATAGATAGAAATTCTGGGCTGTGAGGGTTAGTTAGTAAAGGTATTGGTTGCATAGAGTTAAGACAAGAGCTCGTCGTCAGATAATGGAACCATCAAAGAACTTAAGATTGGGAATCTCGAATGTTGCAACGACCAGACCGGAACGATCGTTAGGGTACAGAAAGGAAACAGCCACGCTGTGGGAACCACTAGACTTCCCAGGCACACGACACATTCAAACTCAGAAGGCAAATAACAAATATGACCATCAAATACGCCTGCACCCGTCCGTATCATTACTCGCGTGGGAACATCACACGGTTCTGCCTCACGACTTCTGCTCCTCCACGAACTTCAGCGCCTCCTCCCGCGACACCACGTCGATCGTACTGGCCTTTTGCCGGAAGCTGACTCCGTAGCACTTCTCCGCCACGTGCAGCATTTCCGGTCGGAAGGTCGTGCAGATGAACTGTCCGTTGGTCGAGTCCGAAATCGACTTCAGCATTTGAGCCACCGCCGTTCGATATTGGGCGTCGAGGTTGGCATCGATCTCATCGAACAGGTAGAACGGCGCCGGGTCGCACGCTTGGATGGCAAAGACCAGGGCAAGGGCGCAAAGACCTATGGGTTCGATTAGCATGGGGTTCCTCTCGCGCGTCAGAATAACACTCACTCTTTTGCCCACCACTGAGCTGCTGGATACGCTGCTGGTCATCGTGTTTGCTGTTGAAGCTAACGCTGATTCCAACTCCGACGTAGTTCTCCACACTTTCACGGGCTGCCTCATCCTCAGAATCCAGGTCATCCTCCTGGCGAGCGGCATTGTCGGTCTTCCGCTGGATGATCAGGCGTCCACGGCCAGCGGGGACGAGCTTCTCAAAGACGTTGTGGAACTCCCGAGACACCTGCTTGAAGGTACGCTCGATGGCCTCATCCTTTCGCTGGTCGAGAACATTGATGAGATCCTCGATCGACTTCTCAGAGGCCTCGAGTTCCGATCTCCGGCTCGTCAGCGCCTCCCGCTGCTTGGTGAAACTGTTGTACTGCTCGAACGCCTTCTTGTTGACGTGGGAGTACTTCTTCAGGCCCTCGTTGACCTTGTGAAGCTTCTTGACAACGGCATTCGAGTCCGTGTTTTTGTACTTGGTGAAAGCCTCGTCGGGAAGGACTCCCAGGTCACGGATGTTGGCGGCACATTCGCCCGCTTGCTTGGTCAAAGCAGCCTTCTTCTGCATGCTCTTCTCCATCCGACGCTGGTGCTTCTCGATCGATTTGGCAAGTTCTTCCATTTCTCGTCGGGTTTCTGCGTTCCGCTGTTGGAACTCGTTTACACGGGCATTTGCTTGGTCGATGGAGTCGTCGACCTGTTGCAGGCGCTGAACAAGCTTTTCTATGGCCTTGTTGAGGCGTTTCATTTCCCGCTGCGTCTCCTTCAAGTTGCCCTGGCCATCGTCGTCAGTCATATCGATATCCTGGCTGACAAGCTGATCAAGGCGCGGGTTCAGGTTCTCCCGCAGTTCAACCTCGAGGATCGACTTCCGTGCCTCAAGCTCACTGCGCTGGCCGGAAAGTTCCTGGTATTGGCTCCGGAGGTCCTGAGCAGTGGTGTTGAGGGTGTCTAAACGTGTCTCTTCCTCGTTGCTGAGCGCCTTCTGGAATGCCGACGACAGTTCCGCTTCAAATGCTTTAACTTGATCCGTCAACGCTGCAAGGTTACTCTCGATGTTACGAATTGCGCGTCGCTTGGCATCAAGGGTGTCGGTCTTCTTTTGAAGCAGGTCGCGCTTAGTCCGGAGCTCCTGTCGCATGGGCCCGCTACTGTTCTGCACCTGATGTCTCTGTTGTTCCAGCTTTTGCAGCTCACCCACCGATCTCGTGATGAGTTGGTCCAGCTTCTCAAGTTCCTTCCTGATGTCCGCCCCACGGTTCTTTTTCGTCTCAAATTCGTCCCGCCACTTCGTCAGGTTCTTCACTGCGTCAAGTCGCGACTGTCGCGAATCATGGAAACCACCAGTAAGGGCACCCCTCTTGTCCGAGCGATCTCCCTCTGGCGTGATCGCGTTGACACCGTGGCTCCGGGCATACTGGGACGCAACCTGGAGGTTCGGGCAGATAATAGTCTTGCCAAATACGTGCATGAACGCCTTCTCGTATTTGCGGTCGTATTGAAGCTTCTCGATCATGGGGATCGTGTCACTCGCTCTGGGCATGTTGATCGGCTTAGATCGTAGTCGGTTCAAGGGCATAAACGTAACTCGGCCAGCTTTTTCCTGCTGGAGGATCTCTAGGACCTTCGTAGCGGTCTCGTCGGTGTCCACAACGTAGTGGAACAGACTCTGGCCTGCGGTGACTTCGACGGATGTCCGGTATCTATCGCCGACCTCGAACAGTTCGGAGAGCGTACCATAAACTCCCTCCAGGTTGTACTGCCGCTTGATTCTCCGGACGGCTGCAATTCCACGACTCGTGTTATGGTCCATCATGTGGGACAGATTGCGCTCGGCACGCTCCACTTCGTTGGAAGCGTTTGACAGGATTGAATCAAGCTTGGCCTCTTCTCTCCAGAGTTCTCTGCAATGTAGTCAGCATAAAATGATCTCCACCAAGGTCAAATTACTCAGATGAGGGAGAGCTTACTTTCTCTGATCCATCAACCGATCTCTCTCATCTTTCGCGGCTTGAACCTGTTGCTCTACAGACTGGATGGTATCGCCTCTGCCGTCGATCTGAAGACGCAGACGTTCGATCTCTGGCTCCAGAACAGCGATGTCATTTTCAATATCCCTAATGTCCTCCTGAGTCTGTGCCATCACACCCTGCACCGTGGAGATAGATGTGTAGTTGTCCTTAATTTCCGCCTGTAGCCACTTGTCACGCTCGCTCTTGTTCCTGAAGCGGGAGTTGCGACCCTGCTTGGCATACAGTCGTTGGCGTGCAGTCTCGGCCTCGGTGAGTTGCGCTTTGACGGCATCTTCTTGGTCCTTGGCAGCATTGAACCGGGGCATAAGCTCTCCAAGTTCAGTCTCACGTTCCTGGATCGCGCTCTGCACAGTCTGCAGGTCTTCGTCACGGCGGATTTTCAGGGCGTGGGCAGCGGATTGGTTGTCCGAGAGCGACTTGGCTTGCAGTTCGACCTGCGCCAGGGTCTTGGAGGCTTCACGACGCTCATCCTCCAGTTGGGCTTTATCCACCTTCAGGAACTCGATTTGCTGCTTGCATTCGGCGATCTCAGCATCGATCTGGGCCATTTCCTTCTCACCCTGGATGAAGCGGTCACGGTTGAGATCCGTATCCTCAACTCCCGTCTGTCTCTGCTCTTCGAGACTGTCCAAGAAGCTAGAGATCTCCTGCTGTTCGCGAGAGTAGATCGTATATTCCAAGCACCTGCGCTCCTTATCCTTGTCCTGGTAGCTTCTCAGTTCGTCCTTCTCCTCCTCCAGTTCTGCAAGACGCTCGTTGATGAAATCCAGAAGTTCGTCAATCTTGGAACGCTTGTTGTTCGTCTCGTGCATGATCTTCAGGGATTCCGCACGGCGCGCCTCATACACTTGCGTTCCCGCAACCTCCTTCAACAGATTGAGACGCTCGGAATCTTTCATGTTGGTCAACGCCGTCACTCGACCCTGGGGCACAATGTAGTAAGGATTCGAACGGGAAAACCCGGCGGACTCGAGGAGGTTCATCACATCGGACTTGGTGGCATTCTTGCGATCCAGCGTGTATTCGTCTTTCTTCAACCCGATGGTCCGGCGGAGGACCACCTCCGGTTTGCCCGTGGGGAATCGATCGTCCGAATTGTCGAAAATGATCTCAACGTATGCTGACATCACAGCGGAGCCGGAACCTTCCTATCCTGTTGTCAGTCGATAAGAGAGAATTCAATTCGCAAAAGACGTACATGAAGAAGAGCCTGGCGCTCCTCTCGACCCAGATGGGTGTAGGCATCGCTGAGGACGAAGCGAATGGCGGCGAAGAAGTTACTCTTTCCGGAACCGTTGCGACCCACGATCACATTGTGTTTGGGGGAGAATGGTTCGATGACCGTTTGGTCCTTATAGCTGTGGAGCGGGTGCCGTCAGCCATGATACATCACTGCAATATGCAGCCATCATAACACACCTTTTGAAGCCTTGGATGATAATCTGTTTGACGTACATCTTGGCGAGGTACGCGCGACACGGGGAATGGGGGCAGTCACAACAACAACCCAGTCATCACGCGCCCAGGGCGGGGAGATATCAGGAGCCTACGCCCTGGCGGGGTTAGCAGGCGGCGAGGGGATGGAGGAGGCCGGGGCGATGGGGGAGGATGCAGGAGCTGATTGCGACGGGCGACGGGCGACGGGCGACGGAGATGACGGCGACGCTGGAGGCACGCGTGGTTCTTTCCTCTCGCGCGCGTTCCGCCCGGCGGGGTTCTGCCGGGCGGTCGGCGGCGCCGGGGCCGCACGCAACAAGGTACCCGCCTTTTTTTTCAGCCCGGGCAGGCTGTGCCTGTCGTTACTCGTTTCGCATCCCCTCGATCCGCTGTCTTCGGTTTGACCATGGCAGCTTCAGATTCGGCGGCGCAAGTACCGGGCCTGGCCGATGGTCAGGACCCATCGCACACCTACATCCCCAACCAGGGATATGTGAATGAGGATGGCTCCCTCCCCGCCATCGCGGGGCAAGATCCTGCCGCACAGGAAAACCAAGAGGAAGAGGGAGACGAGTACTACGACGACATCTTCCAAGAGGACCTCGACGAGGAAGACTTCAGCTCCTCCAACCCCGCCGATCTCACAAAGGCGTACAACCGCCAGCGCAAAACGAACGAGGTGGCTTCTGACGCCAACGCCCCCAAATGGACGCTACCAAAGACGAACTCGCAAAAACCATCCGTCAACACACACGCCTCGGTCGACGATCAGATCAAGTCTCTGACGAAACACGCCGGCAAGATCAAGCTCGATGACACACAATCAGGACTGGCGGCTCGTGGTGACCGTGGTGGCGACAGGGCGGACCGCGCGACCTCCGAGCAGGTCCTGGACCCCCGCACACGAATGATCCTGCTGCAGATGATCAACCGTGAGATCGTCTCCGAGATCCACGGATGTTTGTCCACGGGTAAGGAAGCCAACGTCTACTACTCCATCTCGTACCCGGATGGCCAGGACACCCCGCTCAACCGTGCCATCAAGGTCTACAAGACTAGTATCCTGGTTTTCAAGGACCGCGATAAGTACGTGACGGGTGAGTTCCGATTCCGCCAGGGATACAGCAAGAGCAACAACCGCGCTATGGTCAAGCTGTGGGCGGAGAAGGAAATGCGTAACTTGCGCAGACTCTATGCGGCCGGGATCCCGTGTCCCGAGCCCATCCACCTGCGCCTCCACGTGCTGGTCATGGGCTTCGTCGGAAGCTCCAAGGGTGTCGCCGCCCCCAGGCTGAAGGACGTCGAGTTCGATGTGCCCGAGCCGGAGGCCAAGTGGCGCGAGGTCTACCTGGAGCTGCTCGGCTACATGCGTGTGATGTACCAGACCTGCCATCTGGTCCACGCCGATCTGAGTGAGTACAACATGCTCTACCACAAGAACAAGCTCCACATCATCGATGTCAGTCAAAGTGTGGAGCACGAGCACCCCCGCAGTCTGGAGTTCCTGCGTATGGACATCAAGAATGTCAGCGACTTCTTCCGCCGGAAGAACGTCGACGTTCTCAGCGAACGGGCCGTCTTCGAATTCATCCTCTCCCCCGAGGGCCCGACCACGGCCACCCCGGCCGAGCCCATGCTCGAGGCGATCGAGCACCTTTACGCCACCCGCGGCGAGCAGGCCGAGGGCGACGTCGACACCGCCGTCTTCCGTCAGCAGTACATCCCGCAGACGCTGGAGCAGGTGTACGATTTCGAGCGCGACGCCGAGCAGGTGCGCGCTGGCAAGGGCGACGACCTTGTCTACCGCGATCTTCTCGCCGGCAAGAAGACAGCGCAGTCCGACGACGACGAAGCCAGCGACGCCGGCTCCGACGCCAGCGGCGGCGTGTCCGTGGACGGGTCCGACTCCGAAGAGAAGGACCCATTCGCGCCGAAGCCCCCTCGCGGCAAGCGCTTCGAAGACAAAGACTCCAAGCGGGACCACAAGGCAAAGGTCAAGGAGGAGAAGCGGGAGCAGCGCGCCAACAAGATGCCGAAGCACATGAAGCGAAAGCTTGTGTCTTCGTCGTCGCGGAAGAAGAAATGAGCGACTCGCCCACTCGCTCTCTTTCTGCTTTCATATCATTCCAAATTATCTCTATTTCTAAGATCTATGACACGGGGTTACGGGAAAAAAATCAAAAGTTGCTTTGCATGCGTACGATCTGATGATTTATGACTGGGTTGTTTGATAGGGGGTAGTCATGTTTGGATCCATACATAACTTGATTTTTTCTAGACCTTGTCACTTCCTTGATAAACAATACAAACTAGATTTCACCTATTTTTTCTTCTTCTTCTTCTTCTTCTTCTTCTTCTTCTTCTTCTTCTTCTTCTTCTTCTTCTTCTTTCCTATAGTGCCTGTTACAACTCACGATAGTCCTAAAAGCTTGGACCTCGTAACCAAGACAAGCACGGTTAGACGCAACTTATCTGATTGATATATACCCAGCGCCACTCCCAGGATGGAATGTCTCATCTGAACCATTGCCTCTTTGAACTCACCTGACATTCGAGGCGTAACTGACTCGTTACGAAACCCACAGGCTCGCACAACAGAACAGTCTACCCTAGGCCATAGTACATACTCTATGACTTGACCAGATTCAAATAAAGCCTAGACTCATACCCAACTCACTCATTCACCATCTACAGCCAACTAATCAGAAAATTGAAAACAGACAGAATATTCATGACCACTGCAACTAACAAAAAAAAAAGTCCAAGTTGTGATGCGATGTGCCATGATGAGAATGTGAAATACACTGGGGTGGGGGGGGTTGATCATCCACACCTCTACATTCCAGTTTAGGAAATCCCAGCCACACTCACCGCATGCCACACACACAACAGCCACAGTATACGGAAAAATTAGTATGCGACCAAACCACATGAAATATCTTATAGGTATCTGTAGACTGTAGTTTTTCCAGGATTGGGGAGTCATAGACAATACTTCAGATTGTGTTTGTTGAATCAGATGGTTCTTGAACAAGGCGAAGTAAAGGTTTGTACTACTGATGTAGATATCTATCTACTTACCTACTTAGTACTTCTCCAGTCTCAACTACTGTAGTATGGAAATAATAATTAGTTTGACTTGAGAGGCTGTGTAAATATATATAGATTTACATTTTTTACTCGATGATGTCTAGTGAATCCTGAATATCTCTCCTTCAGATGAAAAAGTTTTTCTACAATGCGGCAGGTAGTACTATCCCGATATATATTTCTAGTACCAGCACACCGATTCTTCATCGACTCATGATGCTGATTTCCAACAACATTTACTTATTTATTTTTTTTGACAGCTTAACAACTACTTTTCTCTCTAGTATAATAAAAAGAGAGTAAATAAACATCCCTCTTTAAAAAAAAAAAAAAATCAAAGTTCTCGAAAAGCCATTCTACTATAACAGCGTCTATTGTTTCAAAAAGAATACATCCCTCCAAGTCACCCACCCAACAATCCATCCCGCACTGCCAACCCTACCTCACCTTCATTCACAATACTTCCCCCATCCTCCTATATTGGATCAAAAATAAACTTCTACGGAGTGTGATGTTTATCCAAGATTCTAAGTTCTCCGTATCAAAAAAGCATGTCTCGACGGGGACATCGGACATCGGACCCCGGGAGGCTACCCACCGCCGTCCTCCGTCCTCCGTGCCCGAATCCCCGAACCCTACTTTGTAGATTTGACGCGCAGATCTCAGCACGTAGGGCGGAGAGGGAAGAACCTGGATCATCAGTCATCTGTGATGAGGGTCGGGTCGGTTCAGTCCCTGAATTCACGGATCGGGAAGCGATCGCCCAAATTTATATTGCACTGCAGGCCACGGAGTACAGCCTTCGGGTAAAGCCGCCAGTCCGTACTTGACTTGCCGTGTGTGTGTGTCTGAGACTGTGCTCGGCGTCTTACATGATCATCGTTTCCCATGGAACCATCATCCCATAGACGCCGTTTCCCGCGGACGCTGACAGGCGGAGGAAATGGATTTTTAGGGGATAAGGAAAAAGTTAACATTGGTTTGGGTTAGACTCCGGCCGGCGCGGGGATTACTTCGTATTTCCGTATCTACGGCCTAGTTCGGTTGGCAGTAAGTGGAGCTTGGGTTTTTTTTCTCCTCGGGGATTATTATTGTGGTGATATGAACCTGCAATCTGCACCGAGTTCGCGTGGTTGTGGCTGAGTTCTGTTTAGCCTTAATGGCTTCTTGTCTATATCGTTCGGGATTTTAGTGCAGTGACAGAGATGCTGGCGTGGTTCTGATAGTGGTTGTGTTTGAAGGATCCCTTATACGAGGAGCCCAGGCAAGGACACAGCATCGGAAGTATCTCGGGCTCTGGTGCACGAACTTCAACTCCTTCTACTCCGTACTTAGGAGAGAACCCCCTGATTCTCCACAGCGGTGGACTCTTCATCGATCGATCATTTGATCGTCACCCTCGGCAGGCCCAAGACCGACGGACAGAGGGGTACACAGTATGAAACATCTCCTTCTGCAAGGACCTCTGGGCGGTGGCCACAGGAATCAGAGCCGCTCCTTTACAGCTGCAACTCCCTGAATCTTTTCTTCAGGGCAATTGACCCCTGAGCAAATCTCAAACGGGAAACCAGCTAGAAAGCAACTGGATATCACTCCGTCGCAACCCCGTACAGACGGCAGTTGCTCACCGTCGTGATAATATCTTTGTTCACCGGTAGTTCCCCTCCCCGGCCAATGACAGTGTCGCCGTGACAAAGGCCATTAAACCCTGATTTATGCATATGTCCTTTAATTTGCTGCGGCAGAGCAGAGGCGCTGTAGTGCGGCCAGCGAATTAATTAGTTAAACTAACGTTATCGTGGCGTGCATGACTCAGCGGCAAGTCGACCACAAGGCCCCCGGGCTAACGGGTTTGGTCTGATAAGAGAGGAGAATTAATAGAAGGGGCTATATGTAGTCAATATTGACGTTGATATCGATGCAACTTCCTCGTCTCGAGGCCTACTGAGAAGTTGACAAACTTCTCTGTCAATGGGGTGACACTTGATAGTGGCTGCCGTGACCAACGTGCCGCCGTACCAAGCAATCCGGCACGATTCTAGTCTGTTTTCTACACTCGACAGTCCCACGGTGCCAGCCAGACAAGACGGAAGGGGCCGTGGCATGTTCCATCATCCACTATACCCGTAGTGAGCCACCTCAGCTGCAGCCTAGAAGGCTTCGTCAGCATGGCATCCAACATGATTGCTGCAAAAACTGCAGGCGTATTAATTTGCCGACAGAAGGTCACCCTGCAGGTCCACCCCCATCCGACAGCCCACGGGAAAACATATAGCCAAGGTACCTGGCAGACGGTGTCTCACTCTCATCAGGGCCGCCAAGACCGCCAAGACAAGGCCGTCTGTAAGCTTTGATAAGCTGGCGATGGGGACAGTCCCTGAGTCCAATTTCTTCCGGGCATTCGCCGCTGGCCGGGCGTATTCCACCTCTCAGAGGCCCCGAGGCCCAGGCATAATATCAGGATTCAGGAGAGCGGAGGCATTGAGATCCGGTAGTCCCAGACAACCAAGCTTGCCGAGGCGGCGGTTAATCGGGTTGCCAATGGCCCCGTCCATATTGGATGGACCCAGTGCATCCAGCTGGTTGCCCAAGTGGCTGCACGTGGTGGACCGGCGTAATTAAGCTTGCATTCGGCGCAGAAGCTGTCAGTGGAATACCCCTGGCTAATTCCGACTAGTGGCGTGAGCCGTGAATAGCAAGAGTCTTGGTAGTTGGTATAGGCGACGGGGCGGGAGTCCGTCTGCGGTGGTGGTGTTGGTAGAAGGGAAGCCGGATGGGACGGGTAACCCGCGTAGGGCTGGCCGGGTGCCGTGTCGGGGATTTCCGCACAAACCCGCGTGGTGCACATCACAGTGCCCAGTGCCCACGGACGGGCAATCCTCCATGCTGGCGGCTGTACGGAGTACGGAGTGTAGCACATCAACATTGCGCAAATCGAATCGAGAGGGTGGGCTGCGAAAGAAATGATGTCTCAGGGCTCGGGAGGGAACCGAAAGGAGAAATGCCGGTGCCTAAGCAGCCTAAATGAGGCCAAGTGGGGGGGAAGCCCTGACTGCCTCGAACGGTTCGAACGGGGGTCCAGAATCCGGCATCCTGCCTGCGCCCGCCGGCCTAAGACAGACCCTGTGCGCGATCCGGTTTAGCGCTGCCCGTTATTCTCAAACCGCCGTCGACCATCGTTCCATGCCTCGACCAAGGTTATTCGAGAGGAGTCGAGACACTCCAGAGCCAATCTGCCGATGTCTCCCCGTTGCGATGCATCCAGGCCAAAAAAAAAAAACCTACATATATCCGCCAGCCATCCTCCCCATCGCTGCTTTCTCCCCCCATCCCTCTCTCACTCTCTCTTTTCCTTACTACCTCCACTAGTCCTTCTTTAATCCAGTCCGGTTGATCCAGGCTTCATTCACTCATTCACCATGCATTTCATTCAGACCTCCCTCGTGGCCGCCACCATGGGCGCTGCGCTGGCCGCTGCTGTCCCCCTCGACAGGCGTTCTTGCACCTTCACCTCGGCCTCCGCCGCCAAGTCGGGCAAGTCCTCCTGCTCGACCATCACTCTGGACAACATCGAGGTCCCCGCTGGTGAGACCCTCGATCTGACCGACCTCAAGGAGGGAACCACCGTACGTTAAGCCCTCGTCCCAGTCCCCAGTTCTCACTAACCGACCACCCCAGGTCATCTTCGAGGGTGAGACCACCTTCGGTTACAAGGAGTGGAAGGGTCCCCTGATCTCCATGTCCGGTAACGACATCACCGTCAAGCAGGCCTCCGGCGCCAAGATCAACTGCGACGGTTCCCGTTGGTGGGACGGCAAGGGCAGCAACGGCGGCAAGACCAAGCCCAAGTTCTTCCAGGCCCACAAGCTCGACGAGTCCAGCATCACCGGCCTCAAGATCTACAACACCCCCGTCCAGGGCTTCAGCATTCTGGCCGACCACCTGACCATCACCGATGTGACCATCGACAACTCCGCCGGTACCAGCAAGGGCCACAACACCGATGCCTTCGACATCGGCCAGAGTACCTACATCACCATCGACGGTGCCACCGTCTACAACCAGGACGACTGCCTGGCCATCAACTCCGGTGAGGTAAGTAGTTGGATCCCAACCAACTCTTTCTGGGCGAATCAGGACACTAATCTGTGCAGCACATCACCTTCACCAACGGATACTGCTCCGGTGGCCACGGTCTCTCCATCGGCTCCATCGGTGGCCGCAGCGACAACACCGTCAACACCGTGACCATCTCCAACTCCAAGGTTGTCGACTCCCAGAACGGTGTCCGCATCAAGACCGTCTACGATGCCACCGGCACCGTCGAGAACGTCAAGTTCGAGGACGTCACCCTCTCCGGAATCACCAAGTACGGTATCGTCGTCGAGCAGGACTACGAGAACGGCAGCCCCACCGGTACCCCCACCAACGGTGTCAAGGTTGAGGGCATCACCTTCGAGAAGGTCACCGGTACCGTCGAGAGCTCCGCCACCGACATCTTCATCCTCTGCGGCTCCGGCAGCTGCTCCGACTGGACCTGGAGCGGTGTTGACGTCACCGGCGGCAAGACCAGCAGCAAGTGCAAGAACGTCCCCTCCGGTGCTTCTTGCAGCGCCTAAACGAGTCGCTTGCTTCCTCGGCGTCCGTAAGGGCGGGTCTCTTTCTGTGCTCTGACTTGGAGTCAGGGTGTGTATGTAATTAGTTGTCTTATAATTATCGGGAGTGTCTCGAGAGAAATATGTTACCAAGCCGGATCCTAGGCAATCGCAACTTCGTCAGAGTACTACTCACCGTATCGTCGATATCAAATAAGTCTAACCATGGCGCAGCTTGTTTGGACCCAGACACTGACATACCTACGTACCAAGACCCTTCGGCCGAACCAATTCCCATCAGGGCTGCCTCCCAGCGGCTTTAGATCCCAACTTGGGCAAAGCTCGACCGGATGCTTCCCAGCTGCGCCTGGAATCACACCTGTGCCACTGACTGGGTTGATGACCCTTTGAAAAACACCCTTGACTGAGTCACAAGGCGGGGGTAAAAGTGACCTCAAACACTGTCTGTTTATTTGGAAAACTGGCAGTTCAAATAACCACCAGCCCCCCTGTCCTCCCGCCCACAAGTTATCCCGTCGGATAGGAAAGGATGGTATGACCTTCCCAAACTCAAGTTTCCACAAACGCTTGCGCATCGAACCGAACCGAACCGAACCTAATCTCCCCTGCGCAGGACAACATCGCCACGTCGTCACACTGAGGGGTGTGCGATGATGCCTGCTTGCCTGCCTGCATGGTCATGGATAACCCTGGCTGGCTAGCGGACCCGAGGAATAATGGACCAGACAACGGGGCGGATCCTCCGCCACGGTTACACCAGATGTGACGAGGAACGGGAGGCATTGTTGGCAGTTGAGTTGGATGTGATTGTTTGTGTGAAGGAAGCAGGTGAAGTAAGTCGGCTTGAGTGACGCGTCTACAGCGTCTGGGGGAAATTCGACGCGGGGTTTGCTCGAGGAGACTAGTTCGCCTTTGAACAGGGGATCGATTGCTGGGGTCTCGCCGCGGCTGCCGGTGCATTCCCTACCCAAGGCCAATGCCAACGGGTTGGTTGCGGTGAGAGGACGGTTCCAGGCCGTCGGGCTGTGAAAGTATGGGACCGGAGAGATGGTGTCTCACAGGAAGGGAAGGGAAGGGAAGGGAAGGGAAGGGCAGATTTGCAGATTGGCGAGTGACTCAGGGCCAGTGCAGGAAGGCTGAAGGCGCTCAGCTGAGCTCAGCCCAATGAAGGCAACCCGGATGAATGGGATTATGGACCAGGTGGTGAAGGCTGACTAGGGACTAGCGAGGGGCGACTAGACAGGGAGGCATGGACGGCGAGAGCTAACGAAGCCGAGGATCAGCCCGCGCGACCGCCAATGGAGGGACTCACACCTGGCCGATACGACCTGGGATTCCCTGGTTGGCGCGCACGTTGCACCCATCCAGACGGACTATTGTTCCGGTGCAGCGCCGGGCCAGGCGGTTGTGAAATAGTGTGCCCGGGTTTGCTTTTTCAGGCGTTCATCCTGGCCGTCGGGCGGAGCTGGCACGAGGGGATAGATAGAGTTATCGCAGCCAGTCCAGAAGGCCCGAAGCTGTCGGACGGCGACAGAGAAGGTTCCAGGTGGATGTGATCGCCGTGAAGGACGGCGTCTGGAGGAATACGAACGGGTGGTCGGCGGGCTCGGGGACCAAGAATTGGGAGGAGGAAGTGGAAGTGGAAGTGGAAGTAGAGAGAAAGAGGAAAGAGTGGGAGGGGCGGCGGGAGGCCGAGAGCAAATGAGCCCCAACGTCTTTTCACCACCACCACCACCACCACCACCACCACCACCATTCGCATCGGTGACTGTTCGTATCGCAGTGACAACCAGCCGGGGTCTGGGGATTCCTGGACTCCTGGACCCCCGGTAACCTCCCCTACTTCTTGCTCGCCCTCTTCTTCCTCCCTCCCTCCCCTCTTCTCTCTCTCTCTTTCTTTCCCCACCAGCTTCGGCGACCATCCACTCCCCCTGGCCCTATAAGTACCGGCCTGGCAACTGCAGACTGACTGGTCGGAACTGGAGGTCATAATCGAATCGTCCTTTGGTTTGTACTCACCTGCCTCCTGCTCCTGCTGCTCCTGCTGCTCCTCCTGCTGCTGCGCCTGCTGTGCCACCCAGCCAGCTTGTGATTCCGTCCGATCGCCCATATCTGAATCCAACTCCCTTCACCAACCCTGCAGATGGCTCTCGCCACCAAGCTCGACGGCCCCGACCTCGAGCGCAACGAGTCCCACCAGTATTTTCGCAACCATGCCGTCCAGGGCTTCGCCTGGCGCGATCTCACCGTCACCGTCAAGGACCGCAGCACCAAGCTGCCCCGAGATCTCATCCATGGCATCACCGGCTCGGTCCAGCAAGGTTGGCCCTTCCCCATTGATGGAAAACGATCCCCGAACGGACACTCACAAGCCCTCACCCCCACAGGAGAGCTGGTCGCTCTGATGGGCCCCTCGGGATGCGGCAAGACAACCCTTCTCAACGTCCTGGCGCGTCGAGCGGCCTCCTCCGGCGCGAAAGCCACCGGAACCTGCTACGTGGACGGGGCGGAGATTGACAATGCTACCTTTGGGCGGCTGTCTTCTTATGTCGAGCAGGAGGATGCCCTGATCGGATCGTTGACGGTGCGCGAGACCCTCAAGTTTGCGGCGGATCTCGCATTGCCTAGGTACGTATCTCCGTTCACGTCAACTCGGGCGGATGCTGATGAGAGCAGCTCGGTCACCACGACTCAGAGAAAAGAGCGCATCGAAACTCTCTTGAGAGCCTTCGGTATCCAGAATCAGGCGTCCTCGCTGGTCGGCACCCCCATCCGGAAGGGCATCAGTGGTGGCCAGAAACGCCGGGTCAGCGTGGCGAGCCAGCTCATGACATCTCCCAAGATTCTGTTCCTCGACGAGCCGACCAGTGGGCTGGACTCGACGGCCAGCTACGAGGTGATCTCCTACATCAAGAAACTGGCTGTCGCAAACAACGTACGGTGGATGTCAATCGTCATGAAGAGACAAGCTGACATCTTCTAGCTCATCGTCATAGCCAGTATTCACCAACCGTCATCGCTCACCTACCAGCTTTTTGATAAACTGCTGCTGCTCTCTGGTGGAAAGACTTGCTACTTCGGTCCTGTCGTGGACGTTCCAGCCTACTTTAAGGGAATTGGACACACCCTTCCTACAAACATCAACCCGGCCGAATTCATTCTTGACCTCGTCAGCTCCGACTTTGTTGGCAACAAGCAGATTTCAATCGAGGAACAGGTCGAGCAAATCCACGCAAGTTGGTCCCAGTCTGACAATGGCATTACGCTGAGCCGACAGGTCTCGCAGCTGGTCACGGTGTCCGAGAAAGCAGCAAGACAGATCTGTACCGAGCAACTCGGCCATCCGGGCATGCTCAGCATTACTCTCTCCCTTTTGTACCGCCTGTTCATCAAGAGTTATCGCGATGTCGTGGCGTACGGCATCCGCATCGTGATGTACCTGGGTACGTAAATCAAGGTCCCCCTGCATCACCAGACCAAACTGACCATCCAGGGCTGGCCATCATGATGGGAACTGTCTGGCTGCGTCTCCACACCCAAGAGACTTACATTCAGCCTTTCATTAACGCAATCGTAAGAACCCAGTCCAGCCTTCTTAACAGCCCCAACTAACATCACTGTCAGTTCTTCGGCTCCGCGTTTATGAGTTTCATGGCGGTGGCCTACGTCCCTGCCTTCCTGGAAGACCGCGCCACCTTCATCCGCGAACGAGCCAACGGTCTCTACGGCGCTCTGCCCTTCATCGTCTCCAACTTCATCATCGGGCTCCCCTTCCTCTGTATGCAGCCATCCCCTCTTTTCCCACACCCAACTCTCACTAACACATCATCCGACAGTCCTCATCTCCCTCCTCTTCTCGATCATCTCGTACTGGCTTTCCAACTTCAACCCGACTGCCACCAGCTTCTTCACCTGGGTCATGTGGCTCTTCCTCGACCTCGTCGCCGCCGAGTCGCTCGTCGTCTTCATGACCTCGCTATTCCCCAACTTCGTCATCTCCCTGGCCCTCGTCGCCTTCGCCAACGGCCTCTGGATGAGCGTCGGCGGCTTCCTCGTCACCCCGACCATCCTGAACCCCTTTTGGAAATATGTCTTCCACTACATTGATTACCAGGTATGTCCCTCCAAAACCAACCCAAATCACCCACCCACTAACCATCCACCCAACCAACCAGGCCTACGTCTTCCAAGGCATGATGGTCAACGAATTCCAAGACCGCATCTACGACTGCTCCGCGAATTGCACCTGCATGTATCAGACCGACCTGGCCAGCGAATGCAAGATCCGCGGCATCGGCGTGCTCCACGAATACGGCTACGCGACCGGTCGCACCGGAAAGTGGGTCGGTATTCTGATCGGCATCATTGCGGTCTATCGCCTGTTTGCGTTTTTGGTCTTGGTCATCAGAAAGACTTGACTGGATGCTTTTGGCTCTTGGTCTTGGGGGATTTTTTTTTTTGAAGTGTCTTGTTGTTTGGATCGAGATATTACTTGTGGACGCAGATTTAAACTACAAAGTACTAGTTACTTGAGTGGTATTCTTGTTGTTGGATGATGAACGAATGTGGATGTGGATGTGGATGTGACTGTGGACGATTGTACGAATATGACGTCGAAGACGAAGACGAGTACGAGCAGTGAGCGAGCTCAGATCCTGGCCGCGGCGGGTCCGATGAATAGATGGATAATCATCACTTGTATTGTACCATATCAGATGGATATCAATCTATGTTTTCTAATTTGAATCCTCCTTCGTTCTGCTCTATCATACACTGCTTCACCTAAGCCCCCATCATACAACAAGAGAAGTTACTTTAGTCCCCGCCCACCCCGTAGTAAGAGATTTGCTGGGAGAAGTACTCCATAACAAAGTCCACCTTCTCCTTACTAGTGATCTCAATATTCTCCAAAGCGTCCCCAAGTTCCATGACCACCTGGTCACCTTGAGGGGTATTAGGCTCCCAGCGAGGCAGGTCTCCCGCGTACGAACCGCCGTGATTAGGGTTAAGAGTCTTGGCGAAGTTTGCCCAGTAGGAGGACATTGTTTCGGCGATTTCGTAGTCTTCCTCGACGAACGTGGTAATATGAGTCGCAGGCATACAGGGCGTTGAGGACGTACATGATTTCCGACATGTGGAAGGCACCCTCGGTCTGGGCTGGGGGCGCATGGGTCCAGTAGTAGGTAGATAGTGAGCGATCCGATCCTCAAAGGAAGAGAACGTGTCTGTGACCAAACTCGATGGCCAGCTTCATGCCGAAATAGATCTCGCTTTGAACTTTCAGAGACCATGACAAGACTGGAGGAGTTCTCGCAGGGGGAAATAAGGGTGTCGACTGTAGCAGTAGGCGAGGTGGTTTGTGGGGGGTTGCGTGCAGGAGAAGGAGGAGTCCCGGCGAAGCCTATCACCTGACACCACCGCAGGCCAAAACCTGTGAACAAAACATCCCTCTCAATAGGATAGGTCTTTGTTATTAGTTATCCAGGCCAAAGTGTTTATTTGCTGGTCTTCATATATCCGTGGCAAATAAATCATCTCATTCCATGAGACTGCGACTCTATATAAACCAAAGAAACCAAAGAGCACAAGCTACTACACAAACTCATGCGCCGTAGGCCTAGCATCCAACTCATCCATTCGATCCTGATCATGATGATGGTCCTCGAACTCCCCAATCGAATGCGACCCCGAATTCCGATCCGCAAATCCCTTCCCCTCCTCCCCAAAGCGCGCTCCACCATATCGCCCATCCCCAGGTCCAGCAGCCCGTCGACCGATAGTAGCTTCCGTGGCGCCCACACCAGGAACAGCCCCACCGTGCGTCGAATTCAGAGCAATAGTATCGGGATAGTAACTAGGATCATCGACCATTCTTGTCTTCCGTCCAACGAACATCCATCGGATTCCGCGCGACACGGCCTGGACCAGATCCAAAGGGTTGATGGAGTCGACGACAGCTTTCATCCCCCAGCGGCCGCCGTGGTATATGGGCTGTTTGGCGCCGCCATAGAGGTCGGATGCTTCGGGGATGGTGTAAATGTACCATGAGTAGGCCCAAAGGTGGAGAATCGAGACAAAGGCCATTTCGATGCAGATTAGGAGGTCGGGGAGGCCGACGGTGAGATCCGGGGATTGGACCTTATTGCTTGTAGTTATGAGGCCGATGGAGGTGAGGACGCTGATTACACTCTGAGGGGGCCGTTAGTTTGGGGTTTGGGGGGAGGCGTCGGGGTAGACTCACTGATTGCCAGAAGGAGAGAAAGATCACAATCTTGATGGACAGGAGCTTCAGGAATGGCGAGTAGTGGCTGATGGTTTCTTTGATTTGGACATAGAATTGAACGAGGCAGTACATGGCGACACAGACGGCTATCCAGTCAATGGCCAGGATCTAGAATCACTGGTTAACTGGGAATGAACAGTGGTAGGGATGAGCGCATAGGGGCTATACCCAGACGTAGGCAAATGCCGGATTCAAGGTCTCCTCGCAGTACACGTCAAAGTGCTGTGCGATGACGGCAATGGTTGTCATCAAGACTCGTAGAAGACAGTATTGGAAGACGCCGAACCAGATGACCTAGAGATAGTTAGCGTTGATTGGGGGCTTGGGGGGGGGG
>KZ825856.1:16887-111096 GCA_003184645.1 Aspergillus ellipticus CBS 707.79 | reverse complement strand
TTTTTTTTTTTTTTTTTTTTTTTTTTTGTGCTCAGGAAGGTGGGTTAGTGGTGGACGTCGCCGTCCCCTTTGAGCGCGGTGCTGGGTGTCAGGAATCCACTCTGCGGTAGCCTCAGCAAACGAACCAGTGGGTGCAGATCGGCCAGGCAATAGTCAGGAGACGGCGTGTCTAGATCGCGGACTGTCAGCGACGGAGAGTGGGTGCGCAGTGGTAGTCGTCGTCGCCGGACTGCACTGTCTCCATCGAAGAAAAGTAGCGAGGGTTGCGGTTGGTTCGGCGCGAAGGGGAGGGAGACGATGTGGGTGGTGGGCGCGAGAGAGGAGCAGTGTCTAGAGGAGTCGGGCGGCGGAAGAGTGGAGGATGGAGGATGGAGGATGGATGGATGGGATGGGATGGGCAAGACAGCCCAGCGTGGGTCGACCAACGGAGAGAAGCAGAAGCCCAGAAGAAGGAGGATCGCGCGCTGCAGTTGTAGTCTGGCAGCCGGTGAGTGGAGGAGCGCCGGCAGAAAAAGTCCACGGGGCTGCAGTCGCAACTGCAGACTGGCAGGCTGGCTGGCAGGGCGTGTAACCGGCGGCGGTTGGAGCAATAATAATAATAAGAACGAGAGGCGTGCTCGTTCCCGTCGGAGCCTGACGAGACCACGACTAGCCGCGAGGAGGGGAGGGGAGAGGGGAGGGGAAGCGAGAAACAAACAGGCCGGAGGAGGTGGGGTGAAACTACTACGACAGGCGGAGGGAGGATAACTGGATAAGATGGATGACGGAGGGGCGCAGGGCGATGATTGGGAGTTGGGGAGTTGGGACAGGCCGAGGGAGGGAGGGGATTCGGTTCGATAAGAAGCGATAGATAGAGTGGCAGACAGACAGACAGACAGACAGACAGATGGAGGGGAGAGAAAAAGATTGGATGGATGGGTTTTTAATCATCGAGCTGGAGGGTCGCCGTCCATCTTGTCGCTTCTTCGCCTCTTCGTTCTGTTCATCCCTGGACCGGATGATAATAAAAAACCCCCCATGAGACGGGCAATAATACCCGCGCGAAAGGGAATGAAATAAATGAAATAAATGGAGAATCCTAATAAGTGGAGGGGGCGGATGCAAAGCGGAATTACAGGATTTCAGATCGGATCCACGAAAATCAAAAACCACGCGCAAGGTTTAAGTGGTCGTCGCGACCCAACGGCAGACGCTGGATGGATTCGATTCACTTCTCTTGATCAGCGGAAAGGTAATGAATGGCAGTGCATGGAATCATCTTCTCGCTCTTTCTCGTCCCTGTCCCTCTCTCTCCCTCTCCCTCTCCCTCTCGTAACCGGCCATCCTGGTCGCCCTGAGTCACTGCCTCCCCCAGCCTGGCTCCGTCCGTGTCAGCATCGCGGATTCCTGAGACGCATTCCATCCATTCCATCGCTCCGTCGCCGGCGATGGAACGACAGACGGACAAGGAGGTGGGGAGGAGGCGCTGACTGGCTGCCGGCCGAATGCCTGATCTGCCGCTACTGCTGCTACTGTGTAGTGTGTACGCCGTACGGAGTATCTGCTGAGGTGGGTAAGAAAGCACAGTACCTAGATACTAACTAGGTATGTACCTTAGATAGGTAGAGGGCCTGGCCGGGTCTCGTACCGTACCGTATCGTCCGTCCCTCTCCCTCGCCCGGACTGTCGGACTGTCGGACTGTCGGACTGTCCAGTGTCCATCCACGCTTTGCTCGCGACGGGCGGACTGGACGCGACGAGGATGATGCTCGACGTGAGTGCTCACGGCCTTGCATACGTCACTGATCCGGATCTTATCCTCGAATCTCGACAGGGAACCCTCCTGCAGATGCAAGGTCTGGAGGGAATCCTCCATTGACGTATCAGCGCGACAGGGGCACTCAAGCACCCGCACGGTGAGGAAGGGCGTTCGACCTGTCCAGGATCCATTCATCCTCGAGGGACTGATATCCGGGCTATACTTTGCTCGACGGCTGACGGGTAGCCAACCCTGGAATTACCCCGGAAGAAGCCGTGGGCGGTCCTTCCGAGGTGCGTGGCATTTGCCGGAGGAGAGCTCCAGGTGCTACAGGTGACAGACGACATCCTGGTCTTGTCATATTCTCAAAGCTTCACCCTGCTACCACCTCCGGTCGCTGACCAGGCATCTCAAGCAGCAGATACAGTATACAGTATCTTTCAGTACCGGCCGGGTGCTTCGTTGCCTCCCCACGATCACGAAGGCTCTGCGATGTCGCCCCCTGTCGCATTTAAGATTGGCATGCCCGGGACGCCCAAATCTCGAGTCACTCAGACAGGTCACATGCTTCGCTCCCTGCCTCTGGGTGCATGCAGGGTATTGTCGATGCTGTCCCAGGGAGAATTACTGTAGACGCGGGTATGCATGGCGGTTTATTGTACGCTGTACGCCGCGGATGAGTGACACAGGGAGCCCAAGCATACAATCAAAGGGATTGTGCGATCGAGGGTCGGAAGCTAAAGAGGGATTCGGCATATTGCTGGCGATCGTCGGGACGGTTTTCGTCGACCTGACCTGCTGGCCACAGTACTACGACTTCCTTCGCGACAAAACGGCTTCATGCTGCCTCGTGACTGCTCCCCACGCATGCCAGGTCGACGGACTGAGGGATAGGAATTCAACCCCCCATAATTTCCAGGATCCCACCAGGGGCCTCAACATTAATGATGGCGCTCGGCAGTCGGGATAGCTACTAGCTATCATTTGGTCCTCCAGTACGGAGTGCTTCAACCTAACCACTAGTGCGTCCCCAGAGAAGGCGAGCGCTGGTCGCAACCGCGTAACGCCCGAGGGGGTGGAAATAAAACCCTTAGACCCCACTAAATAAACAGGGCTCCATCGGGAGAACCCTGGGTCTGAGCGGAACCAAATCACGGACTAGCCGGGCTCCCAACCTTACTTACTATACCTGTGTCGTACGGAGTACCGTCTGGACGGGCAGCCGTGAACCTGCCCCTCCGGAGAATATTCTTCTGATGAGGGAGGGTCGTTATAATCGACCATTCCCCACGTTCCGTCGCCTCCTATTCCTTGTGACCAGTATGAGATTGGCAACGCCGTCACAGGCCTGCAACCAGACACGGCCCATGGCCCGTCCGAAAGAATTCCGTCTTGTTGACTGCCCAAAAGTCCTGGAGGATGGCAGGAACCCCGTTGCGGCCCAATAACGATGGCCTCCACCGTGGCGCTTGTTGCCGTCCGTCTCTGCAGGTGAAAATCTCGCAACCGGAGGGGCAAAAAAAAGTTTCAGCACCTAGGATCTAGGATCCAAAATTGCGAAAAGTTTATGCGCCCCCAAACAGGCATCCTCCGTCTGCTGGAAAGGAGCCGAACTGATGATTGCTACCCGGCTAGAAGATAAAAAAAGATACTGCAAAAAACTCAGCCCGAGGATGATGCAGTTTGATCCTCATGGCATAAAAGGGTGGTCATCTCTCCCTCAGACCGTTCGCTTACCCCACTTACCCGCCTCGTCTAGCTGGCTGATGCTATCTTGGTACTCTATACGGGTGGAGATTTCGGTGAACAAACGGCATGGAAGATGGAGTCGAAGCACGCTAGAAAATCGCCTCCCGACCACGCTGCCCGTAAGCAAGCAATTTATCCCATTGTTCTATTCCGTACCTTGCTATAATTGCGATGGATAATTGCTAACAGCAGACATGATCCCACCCGGGACATCCCTCATTTTGCCATCCATACCGGGGATGCCTGTCCTGGATGACCTGGATGCCATGACCAAACAGCACTGCTCCATCGACCTAGTTCTGGATACTTCCAACAAGCTTCCTCGGGCATTGACGATACGTCAATCTCATGACATGGGGCCGTTACAAAAACAAAATAATAAAAATTCCAGATATCCATCCCGGTGAGTCATGTTACCAGGCGTCGGAAGAGTCGTGTCTCCGTACGTCTGGCTACAAGAGACTGTACACCGACAGCACGGTTAGCCTCCACCGGGATGAATGCCGCTGGCATAGGTATGCGAGGGGAAGACGATAAATGCGAATTATAAGGATTTAAAATCAGGCGACCCCCTGGCCCCTGTTCAGCTGAGGCTGAGTGATATATAACTTTATCGCAGTCTCCGCGTCATACTATCTCACCGCAATACATTCATTGCCATTGGCCCACCGGCTTAGTGTATTGACCGGGATCTTCCATCCTTCACCATACGCTCGGGCAGTTCTGTCCCCTTACCCCGGGCGTCGGAAATACAAATGGCATACTGTCGCGGGTCATCGCAAGTGCCTGTCTTTGATCATCACAGTATATCCCTCGTCCCGTCACTCAAATCAATCCGACGGATGTTGGTGCCCAATGCTCGTGACTCATTTCCCGGATGGGACTTGATGTGCCTTTTAGGGGCTCCTTAGCGTAGAGAGGTATACACAACCAACCATCAGCGATCCCAGCTTCCCGAGTCCGTACACACCATCTTCCTAGACTGCTCTCCAGCCCCCCCGGTTATCTACCAGACATCCTTGTCCCCTTCCCGCCCCCGGCAGCTGGCGAAGGCATTTGGGAATTTCCAGAGCCAAGCACTCGGTAGACCTGCCATCGGAATCAGCGTAGAGAGAGAGAGAGTAGCCATTTCGGCCGAATGGAGCCATGCCTCGATCATTGCCTCTATACGTACGGAGCAGAGTGATCCTCGAGGGACGAAGATCGATCGATAGTTAACTAGTTAGTTAGTTAACTAAGATAGGGCTGCTGAGTCAGCGAGTTGCCGGGGCCACGGGAAGCGCCCAAACAAACGGGCATCATCCCCAGCCTCTCCATTTCCTCCAACCACCGCATTTTCGGGGCCAGCCCATCTGCTGCGTGCTCTTCTGTCTGTCTGTCTGTCTCTTCCGGAGTTGATGGTCGTCTCTTCTTGCATTGACGAGCTGGTATCCCCAGCAGTGCAACGCAACCCACCACAGAACAACCCCAGTCCACATTCCCCATTCCCCATCCACATTCCCACCATCTACGATCCCGATCTCAGATCTATACCTTCATACCACGGAAACACTGACACCCCGATAAAGGTAATCCACATTCATACCTACCCTCCCCATCCATCCCAATCATTCATCCCCCATCTCTATCCCTCCCCAAGATCACCACCACCATCCAACTTCACATTACACATTACATCACCAACTAACCACCCAACCAACCAAACAGAGCCCGTCTCGAGCTTCACGCTCCTGACGCCTCTCCCCAATCCCATCACCATGCCCCCAATCAACCATGACCCCAGCGACCCGATGGGCACACCACTCCCCGACGCCCCAACCCTACACCAGCTCTTCCACCGCTCCTCCCAAACCGTCTCCCCGGGCACCGGCACCGTCCAACCCAGCCACATCAACATGAAAGGACTCATGGCACTCTTCGCCATCATCGGCGCGGCGTTCGTCCTCGCAGCAATCTGGTTCTTCTTCTGGGCGAAGAACGGCGGCTTCGTGTGGCGAAAAGGCGACTGGGAAGAATACAAGTCGACGGTTCTCCGGCGCAAGGGACCAGACGGGCGCACGCTCAGCAACGCCACCAAAAGTACAAAGCTTGGCGGCGGCAGCGTGTACCGGAAAGGATACAGCGACGACGGATACACATACGCGGACACGGCGACGGTTCTCACCGAGAAGACGGGGGTGACGGGTACGACGGGCGGCGAGGAGCGGAAGAGGAGAAGAAAGTTGCGGGAGAAGTTCCGACGGCGGAGAAAGGACGACGAGGCGACGACGAACTGGGGCAGTGTGGTGGACGAGGACGTCGCGGCGTATCGCAAGGAGAAGGCCGCGCGCGTCGGGGGCATTAATCGTGAAGGAGAGGGGACTTATTACGGCAGTGATTATGATCTGTCGAACCCGGCCAGTCATTATAACCAGAGCGAGGTGACAGGAACGGAAAGCCAGGTTAGGGATTATGCGTACGATCCTGCCCCGCCGCCGAAGAGAGCGAGTACCCGACGCCCGCCGGACCGGAGACAGAGCAAGAGGAGAGATTTCTCGTTTGTGCCGGGCAGTGAGGAGTTGTTGAGCCAGGCGCCGTCGTTGCAGGCGAAGGAGCGCGAGCGGGAGCGGGAAAGGGAGATCGCGAAGCGTGAGAGGGAGCGCGAGGAGAGAAGACATAATCGTCGCAGAGAGAGGAGAAGGAACCCGCCTACCGAGTCGTCTGGATCCCGCACGAGCAGTCCCCGCAAGAGGGAGAGACCGTCCGTCAAGGGTCATTACACCGAGCCGTTGGATTTCTCGTCCTCGGCGCCGTCGAGATCTGAGTATCAGTACTCGAATGTTGAGACGGAGGACTCGGGGACCAAGAGCTACCATCACCCGATTCCGGGCCTGAGCAAGGGGTATCGTCGGGAGGGTGGCCGGGGTCGTCGTCGCGATAGTTTGAGTGAGAGTGATTAGGGGGAGCTGGTATTGGGGAAAATGTATGTGGGGGCGCTGCGATTGTACATAATGCTTGTGTTTCTGGTTTTGTTTCTGCCTATGCTTCTTCTTCTTTTTTTTTTTCTGTTCTTGTTTATTTGGGATGAAGATACGGATATGATGATATGGATATGGATACGGACATGCACGACGCACACTCACGCGAACACAGAATGTTATGGAAGTGAGCGTGCAGGAGTCGATTACGGTTATGGATGGGATATGAAATGGAAACGAACATGACTGAAATGGGACAGGTTTAGGCAATCAACCATGTGTATTAGTAACAGCTAGCCATCGCGTCTATGAAATGAATTGACTACTGATTACATGAAGTCTTTGGTTAAGGATAATGCTTTCCCACTTTGTGGTGCGTTTCGAGGCTATCCAAGTCTTGCAGCCACTGTACAGAGAGAATTTCTCAGGAAATAATAAGCCGTTATCCAATGCGCCAACTCTGCATCGTATGATGCTGTATGCCAAGTGAGGTGTGATATTCCAATTCCACGGCTTCCATCTCTTTAATATCACCACTTTCTTTGCGATTTCCGCTTATCTGCTGCCTCTTCGGGTAAGACCTTGTTCCAATCGGTGTCATGGCGCGACATCCTCCGAAGTGTTGGCATGGGGCCGTGTGCTGAAGCCATAGACCTGGTTCGTTTTCGGAGACTTAACTGCCTCCTATGGTAGCTGGGGCGGCGCGAAATGGGGTTACGCTTTTCCTGATGTTTTGAAAAGGCGATTGAAGGATTCAAAGTTCGTGGAATGACTGTGTCGTCCTTAAACCAGTATCCCAGGGCCAATCGGCTGATATCTAGCTCATTCAAGCCTTGGTCCCGCATGATTTGCCATTCAGGCTGCGAACTAAAACGAGCACATTCCAGTGATGAAGTGCGGATTTGATGAAGGATCCAGCAATTAACGAAGAGAAGTTTTTCATGCGGTGTCATGCATTCTCCGATGTAAAATGGTTGGAAAGCGGCCTCGGGTGGCAATTTGAGTGGATGTTCAGATTGTTCAAATTGAGCGAGATCACCGAGGATCGGAGGAGGATCCTTCGCTACGTTGCTATGGACCACTTCTTTCAGATGGTGATTATCGAGATCCAAATGAAGGAGATCTTGGTACGTATCTACCCTTGCCTTGAGCCACTGCAGGGTACTTTCTGGCCGACCTGTGCGTATTGCCATCTCAGTAGTGGGGATGGGGTCGTCTTGCTTCCAGCCCCCCAAAGCATCACGGCTCTGCGAGTCTGGTACATATAACTGGGTCTGCAACCTGGGCTTATTTCCCTTCTTTTCGGGCGCATTGCATGGGAGTTTTCTGTGCTCGGAGCCTTCAGAAGTACTTTTAAGAAGCGCAGTCTCAAGAGACTCGATGTCTGGAAAAGGATTTATGTCGAGGCTCGAGCGGATAATAGAGCATAGCTTTGCGGCTGACCGATTGAATAAATTTTCATACTCTTCCAATTCGTCTTCTTGTATGCGGTAGCCGTATTCGAGATCCAGATAGCGACGCACAAGCAATTGAAGGGCCTCATAATCTTCATAGATGACCCGTAAAGCACCTTTGCACTCACAACATGAGACTTCGTTCAGCCTATCCATGATCGAGACCCTGAGTCCATTCTCTTCTGTTCTCTTGTCCCTCATCGACGATCGCAACCTGTGCACATCAAGCATCTTCGAGTCGACTATTTTATGTTGCGCATAGCACTCCCTCTGAGCCCTGCAAATTTCGGCGAGCTTTGCACCATCAATCTGATATGCACCCGAGCATTGTTCTTCCTTACTCCGATATATCGAATCATCACGGGTATCCCCGCCCCATCCACTTTGACCCTCTTTCCTAAACAGTGCATTTCTTGAAGGCAACGCTGTCTCTTCTGAGCCATCATTTGTATTATGTGCCGGAGCCTTCCCTAGCCGATGAGTGGTATGTCGAGAAGCGTACAAAGTAGTTCTTGGTTCAAGGGCTGAATTGTCCTCGTCTGTCTCTAGATCGAGATGGGAGATTGGTTTGGATTCCCATGAACGTGTCTCTAGGTTCAGGGGTTCTGTGGTGCGGTGGATAGTTCGTGAAGGCAAGTCCATTTTGCGACTGTCGACTGTCATCAATGCCTATTATGGAATGGGATGAAATAGACATTGAGCAGCAGTGCACTGGCTATTCACACTTGCAGATCAGAGTCCACGATGCCACTTGGGAAAAGCAGTCAGGGTGGTTGCCAGAAATGAAAGTTGCGGACATGGGTACAGCAGTTGGAAAGAGCGAACGATAGCCCCATCACACACCGTGACCTACCTGGCAGTTTCTAGTTTGAAGCGAAGAGAGAGGTGTATACATCCCTTCCGCTGCGACTGCAGTCTGGGTGTGTGAGCTTATCAAGCTTCCCCTTCCACGTTTCCCCATGGTGTTTGTCTCCATACGTAGGATGTCTCGTAGCCCAAATAGTGTTTGTATCTCTCTTTATCAAATCTATTGCACATCGTAATTAACACGAACCGCATGTATAAGTCCAGAAGACTACTAAGTAGATTGAGGGAAGTCGCATAGATAGAGCTTATCGGTGGAGCAAGTGGACCCGGCAGAACGTGCCTCGGAAATTCTCACCGCCCGCCAGATTTTCCAACCCGCCGATGAGGAAAACTTTCCGGCCGTCGCTCTCGCCCTGCAATCATCCCTTCCCCCCCCAGATTTCACATTGCCACGATGAAGCGAAAGTTGGACGCTAACGACGTGCCCTCCCCCGAGCCCTCCGAGGGCAAGGAAGCCCCCGAGGTGAACGACGCCGATTTCGAAACCCTCAACCTGGATCCGCGACTGCGCCAAGCCTTGATCAAAGAGAAGTTCACCAAGCCCACGCCCGTCCAGGCGAAGGCAATTCCCCTGGCGCTTGCTGGCAAAGACATCCTGGGTGAGTCTGGACTGGACACCGTGGAGGTCTCATGAATACTAATGAAACTAGCTCGTGCGAAGACCGGCTCCGGAAAGACCGCCGCCTATGTTCTCCCTATCCTGCAGACCATTCTCCAGAAGAAGATTGTCAGTGGTCACCTTTAAGCCCTGCGCTGCTGCGGATCAAGCAGGAATACTAACAATCAGCGTCTCTAGGCCGACCCTTCTTTGAAGGCCACCACCGGCCTCATCCTCGTCCCCACCCGAGAGCTTGCGGAGCAGGTTCAAAATGTCGTCACCACATTTGCTGCCTTCTGCGGAAAGGAAATCCGCTCTGTGAATTTGACCCAGAAGGTCTCGGATGCCGTGCAACGCACGATGCTCGCTGACTACCCGGATATCGTCATCTCGACTCCCTCCCGTGTGATCGCCAATCTCGGTGGCTCCGCTCTGTCCCTGGAGAACCTGACGCACCTGGTTATTGACGAAGCGGACTTGGTTCTCTCGTACGGCTACGATGAAGATATCAACGGACTATCCAAGGCGATTCCCCGCGGTGTGCAGACTTTCCTCATGAGTGCTACGCTCACCTCGGAGGTGGATACCTTGAAGGGCCTGTTCTGCCGCAGCCCTGTTGTGTTGAAGTTGGAAGACAAGGAGGAGCAAGGCGCTGGTGTCAGTCAGTTTGTTGTCAAGTGAGTTGGTTCTATTTTATAGAGACCCGAGGTCCATGCTGACGCTTGCCCCTACAGATGTGCGGAGGACGAGAAGTTCCTCCTAACCTACGTTATCTTCAAGCTGCAGCTTATCAAGGGCAAGGTCATCATCTTCGTCGGTGATGTGGACCGCTGCTACCGTGTGAAGCTCTTCTTGGAACAGTTCGGTCTCAAGAGCTGTGTCCTCAACTCAGAATTGCCCGTGAACTCCAGAATCCACGTCGTCCAGGAATTCAACAAGGGTGTCTACGATATCATCATCGCCGCAGACGATCAAGAAGTCTTGGGAACTCAGAAGTCCAAGAAGGTCAAGAACGCTGAAGACGACGAAGAAGCCGCCGGCCTCATGGGCTCTAGCGACGACGAAGAGGCCGAGGAGGAGAAGAAGCCCAAGGGTCGTTCTGACAAGCGGCGCAAATTCGCCAAGGACAAGGACTACGGTATCTCCCGTGGTATCGACTTCCAAAACGTCGCTTGCGTCCTGAACTTCGACCTCCCCACCTCCGCCAAGTCCTACACACACCGCATCGGACGTACCGGCCGTGGAGGCAAGACCGGCATGGCCCTGTCCTTCGTGGTCCCCGCCGATCAGTACGGAAAGCACAAGCCCACATCCTTCGCCTCTGCCAAACATGACGAGTCCGTCCTCTCGAAGATCGTCAAGCGGCAATCCAAGGTCGGCCACGAGGTCAAGCCGTACCACTTCGAGATGAGCCAAGTCGACGCCTTCCGCTACCGTATGACCGACGCCCTGCGCGCCATCACCCGTCTTTCAGTCCAGGAAGCCCGTGCTCGTGAGATTCGCCAGGAGCTGATCAAGAGCGAGAAACTGAAGCGCCATTTCGAGGATAACCCCGACGAGCTGCGCCAACTCCGTCACGACGGCGAGCTCCGCTCCGCACGCATCCAGCCCCATCTCAAGCACATCCCCGAATACCTGATGCCCACGAAGGGCCGGAAGGGCATCTCCACCGAGAACGTCGGCTACGTCGGATTCCGGAAAACCAGCGACAACCGCATCCGCAAGGCCAGAGATAAGAACCGCGCCAAGGGCAAGGGGCGGAAACCCTCCGGTGTGCGGAAGGCCGATCCGTTGAAGACGTTCAACCGCGGACGGAAATAGGCGTGATATCAGTTCGGTATTGGTGATGAAGGCGCATGTACATATTGTAGTATTGGTTCCAAGGGAAAAGTTTATCACATTACTAACCAGGTCGGGGATATTGCGTGCATATAGAGTTCACCCAATTAATCGCAAGTTCCAGAATCAACACTAGTCCTATAGAATCTGTAATGTTTTATTTCCGTCCATATCTCATATCACATCCCATGCAACAAAACCCCCTCAACTAAATACTATGGTATGATGATGATGCTACATATGTCCTGACCCATCCCACGGGTCTCAACCCCACCAAATATTCATGTATCCACATGCACCTCATGAATATGCACCAACACCAACCATATAAACAGTCTACCACCTAGAAAGTCTACACAACCAACCCACCACCCAATATACAGCCAGCCTGCTAGTCAGCCAGCCAGCCAACAAGCCACGCATCATGGCAAAGGACCCAACCACTCACTCCCCAGCAACTTCTTCAACACGTCCTCATGCAACTCATCGACCCCAAACGAGAACCGAACCCACTTGCCCTTCGCCTCCCTCCTCGTCCGCAACACGCGCTGCTGAATGGTCTTGGCGGCGCGCACGGTCTCCCGAAACCGCTCGAGCTCTTTCGCCCGCCGATACTTGATGCGCTCTACCTCGACGTCCCAGGGGAGGAGATCTGAGGGATCGGAACCGGAAGGTGTCGTTGCGGTAGTCGGATGGGAAGGGAGGGGGGCATGCACCGAGAGGGCCAGTGATCGGGCAGGGGAGGACAGGGACGACGATGAGGAGCCGCTGGGGTGCGAGTCGCTGCTCGTTCCTCCTTCGACGAGGAGGATCTCGCCGTCGTCGATGTGGGGAAGCCAGCCGGGGCCGAGGCGGATCCATTCGATGTCGCGCCATGAGGCGTTCCATTCCGGGCCGGTGGTGTAGGTTTCCCCGTTCGGGCCGGATCCGGCGTCCCAGTTCAGGGCGGGGATCCAGTCGCCGCAGCCTTCGAGGTCGAGCCATTTGAGACAGTAGGTTGCGCGGGAGAGTCGGCGCAGGATGCCGGCGGCTTCGGCCCAGTTGTTTTCGCTGGCGGAGTAGGTGTCGGTGCCGGAGTAGGAGAAGGTGAGGGAGTGAATGGTGGGGTGGCGGACTCGCGCGTTGATGGCGTTAGGGGTGATGGTGGGGACGGGCCAGTGGGCGAGGGAGAGGTGCGTGATTGTGGATAGGCGTGAGAGGAGGCTGATGAGGGAGTTCCAGTTCGTGGATCCGGGTTTCGGGTGCGCGAGGGAGAGGTACCGGAGTTTGGAGAAGGTGAGGATTGGAGGAGAGGGGTTGGGAATGGTTGTTGTTGTTGTTGTTGTTGTTGGGGTGGTGGTGGTGGCTTCGTTTTCATCGTCATCGTCTTCGTTCTCCCAGGATGACGGGACGGGCTCTTTCAACTTGCCCTGGATGGGGTTCAGGGTTTTAGGTACCGCAAGCTCGCTGGAGAGTTGTTTCAAGCTCATCCAGCGACCGATGGCATTGCTGAGGTCGAGACGGGTGATGTCAGAGTCGCTCTCTTGGAGTATCTCGGGTTCGTCATCGTCGTCCGTTGTGGAGGCGTGGGGTTTCTCGAATAAGGGTCGCAGGCCGTGCATCAACCCGCGCAGGGGTTTGTCCTTTGCGTATATCGCGAGGTAGCTGAGCAGACGCGATTTGATGTGGTTCGGGAGGTCCGCGAGGAAGGGTCCATCGTACTCGAGATGCCATTCCCAGTAGGTGGTCATGGATTTGAGCACCGTATCCAGGAGGCTACCCTTGGGCGGGAAGGTCGTGCCTGGGAGTCGTTCCAGGCGGTATATGACCCTCTCTTTCTCCGCGGCAGCGAGATCGGCTTCGTCCCCGTCAGCGTCGGCATTGTCCGAGTTGGTGCTGCCGATGAGCCAGCTCGCGGGTGGTGGGGGCCCTGGCGTGCGTCTCAGGCGTCGTGCGCCAACTCCGAGGCGTCGCGCGCCCGGACGAGGGCGGGGAGTTGGCGTCTCGGGGAGCTCGAGGAGGTTTCGGAGGGAGGGGTGGACGGATCGAGGGGCGACGAATCTGAAGGGGGCTTCGGGGCCATTGTCGGATGACTTGAAGACCTGGGTCCGACGGAGGTGGTTGATCAGGTCATTGACGGAGGGCTGCTCCGCCGTGGAGGATGAGGCGTGCGATGATCGGAGGGGATCATGGTGGCTGGCTCGAGGACCGGAACCGAGAGTGTGGTGGGCTGTGCTGGCAGGTTTGGCAAAAGCGGCCTTCTTGTGCTTTTTGGGCATAGGGAAGGAGGTGAGGGGAAGAGGTTGTGGGAGGTGAATGTTGATAGCAGCTGGGGTGGCGGGTCGGATCTTATCGCTCACTGGCCCATTCGCCCCATCTTTGTAGGAGCAGTTCATGCGTGAGCCATCATGACTCATGTTGCGGTGGAAACCCAATCATTTGCCCTCGATTACTTTTGTAAATTCTATGTGAGATTTCTATGATACATGTTTTCTTACGTAGGCCACAGGATGCCTGCTCAGATGTCGCGCACCCACGAGTCATCCTCCATCTTACCCTCGCGCTTCGGGCCCTCTTGGATCCAGGTCTCTACGAGACCCTCCTTGGGGTCCTCGTCCGAATGGCCTCGAGACCGCCTTACTTCGAGGACAAGATCTCTGACTTTCTTGGTGACCTCCTTCCGCAGCTCAACTGCTTCTGTGCCATACAAGAGCTCGTCGCTTAGTACCCCGAGCGGGAGGTCGCGGGTTTCGGGGGAGACGCGCTCAGCCTTGGTCTTGATGTCCTGCCAGCGTTTCCTCATATCTCCAAAGACCGCGTCCCGGTCCACCCTCTGACCGAAGGTGACGCTGACGTCCTTCCCGACACGGGGAAGGAACCGAGGGAATTCACGGCTCTCGTGCATGACCTGATCGAAGCCTTCGAGCCATATCGGCACAACGTCGGGACATTCGCTAGCCTCCAGGATGAGTCGCGCAACACCCCATTTGAAGTACCGCATGGTATTGTTCGGGGCCTGGTGGATCTTTCCTTCGGGGAAAATGTGGAACCAGGAATAGGAATTGCAGGCGAAAGAGGACGGTGACAGGTGGGAGTCGTGTCCGTCGGTCGTGTACGCCATGGGCACGTCGGAAAATGGGTCGACGCAGACATTGTGTCGACTCCACGTTTGCCGTTCGGGGACCGCAAGGTGAGGGTCGGCGGGGAAGGGGCCTTTCGACAATAATCGGATCGCCTGGGTCACGACGGGTTGTGCGAGGCCACCGTAAGTTGAATGGGCCAGCCGATGCGTAGGCAGGACTTGGCCCATCGTAAAGAACAGTGCCAAGGGTCTATATGTCACATCGGTCGGGTCAGCGATGCAGCGCGGGAAAGGGAGAACCAGAAATGCCCATACCTCGTCTGGTAGCAAATATCATGACTTCCAAACCCCCATCTTTTGTTCCAAGATGCAAGGCCGAAGTTGTATTTCAGCGGAAGAAATCCCCACATGATCGGATCATCCATCCTGCTCGATTAAGCGACCATGGTCAGCGTTCTCTGGCATTGGGAGATGGTCGAATATGCCTCAGGTTTCGAGGCGCATCGTACGCACGTACACGCTGGTATGATTTGACACTATACAGAAGATCCGTAAATTAGCCCATGCACCCCAACCAGAAGACTGGTGTTGTATGTACATACCCGTAAGCAGGCCCCTCGTTCTCTGTGCTGGATCGTTTCTCGAGTCAAGCAATTCGAGAAAGGCGTCCATCCCATGCACCTGCGGCCGGCTGCAGACATAGAGAAAGGAGCGGCACAGGGCAGCCACGCCGAAGATGGTGGTGGAGGACAGCGCCCTCCAAGGGAGCGAGGGAGCGTCGGCCGTGGCGCCGGAATCCGGCGCGCGCGACGACATGGTAGCGAGCGAGCGAGAGGAACGCTTCACCCAAGATCCATCCAACTCAGCTCGTCGGTCGCAGAGGCAGGCAAGCAAGAGGAGAGCAGGCGCACGCAAGAAGAAGGAGAGGGAGGGGGGAAACACCCCGGATCGACGGCGTGAGAGCAGGTGGCATCTTCATTGGCCTCGCAGAAAATCGGGGAGAAAGAAATGTTGGGGCCCGCGGAGGTCCCGAGCTGCACGGACCACCCAAACCTCGCGACGGGATTTTCGTCCCCCGTTCGGCTCCGTCGTTATGGCCTCCCTTCCCCCCATTGCTTCTCGTCCGCCCCCTCGCCCCTCCTTTCGGTGTTCGTCGGCATCATGATGTTCAAGCCCTCTTCGCCGCTTCTCTCCGGTCTTCTCTGGTACGTTTCCGCCCTCAATCCGCCCAGCCAGCCCGGAGACTCGTCCCCCTCCCCCCCGAACATCCCGCAGCTCTGTTTACCGCCACCACACACCATGGTTTCTCCGAGCTAATCCGTCTGGTTAATCGAACAGGAAGATCCCCTGGCGTATGTCCCGCCCCCAGAAGGCGCGCCAGCGTGAGCGCCTTCGCGCCGTTGACCGCGTCGTCGACACCGTCTCCGCCGCGTTGGAGCGCAATGGATTCCAGGCCAAGGCCGTCGAGCGCTGGTATCAGGAAATGCCCCGGGAGGAGGAGATGCTGCCCAAGGACAAGTACACAATCTTCGACAAGAAGGAGAAGAAGTACCGCAAGGGCATCCACAGTAAGTGCCGCCCGGGAGGACCTCCTCAAGATCGAGGGTCGGGGAAGCGGTTCGGTCTGGGATGGAAGCTAATATCCTGCTTTAGAGCTGCCGAAGTGGACTCGTGTCAGCCAGAGAGTCAACCCCCCTGGTTTCTAAGCGGCTTTTGTGTTCGGGATGTGCGGGAGGGGATTTCGATATCGTCCACGCGTAACACCTGACTCTAGCGTTTGCAGGTTTATACTTGGATTTTTTTACTGTACTATACACCACAACCCGTGTTGATCTCGATTTTCTGCGAAAAGAATCGAAACGGAAGAGAGGCACAGGAGGGATTACCGGAGTTTTCGGCCACTGGGGAATGACACCATGACTGCATTGTTCGCCTTGCTATTTACAATGTTCATTATTCAAGCCTGAGCTAAGGCACACGATTCGATTCGTTTTCAGAAATCTGGCATGTGATGGCATCTCTCGAGCCTGTAAGGATAGACAGTCATGTGGGACTGCCGGCCATACCGGAAATCCAGCTTAACAATAAAGACATAACATAGAAGAGGCTGCCTCCTGTTATCTGACCTGTATATCGCCCTTCCGCGGATAAATGCCCGTTTGACCATTCTCACAGTCGACGCAAAGTATTCCTACACTTTTTCCCTTAATGCCGCGTGGCTCCCGGTGTCTTTCCCGGTGTATTTCGGCTCTAATCGATTTGGGCAGGATATATCAGGAGCCTTTCCACGATATCATACGATAGTATCGAGTGATTCCTAATGCGACCTGCTTAGCTCTGGTTCTATTAACTCTTCCTTCCTTGATCGCTTTGCCGATTCGATAGCCACGCCGGACTTTTTGCCAATCGTCGAACGTCTCCTGCCAGCCTGCTCCTCCTTCGTAATACACCTGTCTCTGTCGAGCAGACATCCCCGTCCCTTGGGGTGGTTTGCGAAGCATCCAGCTTGCCGGATCTACCTTACCATCTGGTGTATCCTCGGTTGAACGATCATAGAGCTTAACAGCGTTCACAACATCGTGTAACCCGGATGCTCTTCTGTGTCGGTTGACCGCTGCTCTCCATGAATTTACCCTCGGAACACAGGCTGCTTTGCGGGGCGTCTTGGGGTACTTCGGCTTCAGGCCGGAGTGGGGGTCAGGGAATGGCACGTTGACCCTGGGATCTCCAAATCGGCGTCTCGTGTCAATAGAAATTCGCGAAGGGGGATCGATTACGATCCATGTTTCCTTGTTCAGCCAGTGGTTCGCAAGCATGGCGAAATGATATGGTCTCCGGCCTGGACTAATCTGGTTGTGAAGCCATTCCAGTTTTCGGTCCAGGCTGTCAATGAAGTATATTTCCCAATCGCTCAACTTCCTGATTGGTACTTTTTCTGCGGGGCTCCAATCACTTTGTGAATATCTTTGAGTTTTCCTTTTATTTGAATGATGCACCTGCATTGGCTTCTTCCTATGTCTTTGCGATCCGCGACGGCATAGTATTCCGTAATCCTGTGAATCGGAGATCAGCGTATGACTGTGCTTGCGTACTCCGCCATATGGGCTTTCTGTAGAAAGCCATCTCTCGTGACTACAGCCGTGGGCTGTGCTTCCTGATGGTCTTTCCTTTTCGGCACCACTGCGCGTCCTATGGTCGAAAGTGATTAAATTGCTCGGGGTTAGAGACGAAGGGAAGGGGATGTGTGCTCGTTCTCGATGCATCAACCTAGGTAGAGACACCTGGTCATACGAACGACTGCCGATAAGAAGCTCGGATCTCGGGCTTCCTGGCGGCGGGCCTGATAGATCAAGACACCTGGACGTCTGTATCTCCATTCGGGCGGACCAAACCTGATAATTCCGCGAGGTTCGGAGTTCCAGAGGCTTTCTTCTTGACACAGGTACTTGCCTCAGAATGACTGTTGTATGTGTGCTCTGCGACTCATCGGAAAAAATCGATATCTGTCGAAATCCACTCTTGTGGGACACAAGGCATGGCAGAGAAAGGCTGCGTGCGAATACCGAATCCCATCCTGCGAAATCTGAGCGTCCAGCTTTCCCCCTAGTGGAATGCGCCGAATGTTTGAAACAAATGGTTTCGCTGTTTCCAAAATGTAAGCGTGCCGGGTTGTATCTGCTCTTCCGGATTGGCGTCTTCCTATGCGATGACGCTTGCTGACGGCCTTGCTGGAGATATAGTTGAAAAGATAGATTCGTACCAATACTTGTTCCAGATAGATAGCTTGCCTCTCTTCTCACGCGCTCGACGGTGTGGCAAGCTGAAAGTGCCCCTGTCATTGCTCCGAACGGGACAATTTCCATGCTATGGTCCGACAGAACGTCCTCATTACGGCGGAGAGGCCCGGGATTCCAGATAGTATCCGCTGCGATATAGCTATAGCTTCTGAGCCAGCTCGGTAACCACGACGGTCTTTTTTCTTTACGGTATGTTTCCATCTCCTTCTGCGCTGGATCCCACCAGACCCATCGGTAGTTATCACCCGATGATTCCCAAGCGGTCCGATTGCAAATTTTCGCAAGGCATTTGCGAATAGCCTTCTTGTTGTCCTCGTGCCGCTGAGCTGAGACCCAGCCGTACCAAGTTCTTGTGTAACGAGCGGTGGTTGTGTTTCCTTTTTTCAGCACCTTGTCCTGGGTGAGATAGCGACAGAACTTCCCGATCTTCCAGAAGAAGACTGCAATCACAAAGATGATTGCAGTCCCTGCAAAGAGTTGGAGCAGCACCTTGAGACTGATGTGCTTTGTAACCTTGATGGGAACTGTATGAGCCCCTGCTGGTGATTGGGAGATGAAGGAGGGATATGAGGGGTGTACTAGGATGGGTGCCATCTGATGTGAACGGGGGAACATAACATGGGATCCTCATCCTGCTAACAATATGTAGGACGCACTGAAACGCCAGGCATGAAATGAGATGCACCGGCCGGGGGTGATGGAGCAGTGGTTTCCACGATGGGAGGGGCGGGAGGCGGAAGACGCGAGACAGGAAGGCGTGGCTGGGCCTGACCTTGGGTTGGCGCCGCAGTGACTACACCCACATCAAGCTACTTACCTCCTGCCTCCAATCACTTCTATTGCACAGTGGCCATATGGGCTTCGCAATCAGCCGGTGCTGTGATCTTGACCGCATTCCAAATCAGCCCAGCGTTCCCACGAGTACAAGCATCAGTGGCTGCAGCTGAACGATGGCGCGTGTGTAGAACCTTGTCTACAGATACTAAGCATCACTCTGCGACGCATGCGCAGCATCCACCTCGCTACTTTGACCCCCAATACATCAGTGGTCATAGGCTATACTGAACTCAAAGTATTCTTACACATAGAAGATCGGGGAGTATTAACTGCCACAAAGCCAACTGATATAGTAGTCTGCCAGACTATGCAGTCTATTACGTTAGAAGCAATAGATGCCTATGTGTTTGCTTGTGTCTTGAATCACCCACTGCAGAGGATCTATCACATTTTCAGCCACTTTTTTACATTTCAGATGCACAATTTCACCGCAGGCGATTTGTGCTGACATTCGAGTTACACGATTTGAAGTATATAAGCTCGCGAAGTGTCCCAGTTCTGTGAATCATAATACTCTCGGGTGAGACATACGAAACACGTGAGCTCTCAGCATGGCGCTTATATCCGACGTCCCGATGTTGGGACTGGCTCCCTTTTTATCCTGGCTACCACTGCTGGTGAGTTCTTACGACCCTCCTGGGGGCCAATCCTTGGCGGGGCAAAGCTGCTGCCCAGTTTCTATAGAGCTAATGAGACCAAAATTATCTAGCTCTTGAGTCTTCCAATATGGCAGGCGATTTATAACATCTTTCTGCATCCACTGCGCAAGTATCCTGGGCCTAAATTTGCCGCCGTATCCTCCGTGTATAGTACATACTGGGATTGCATTGGTAAACATCATGCCCAGATCAAAGATCTACATGACCAGTATGGAGATGTCATACGTTGGGCCCCGGGTACACTGGTGTACCGAAATCCGAACGCCTGGACAGAGATATACGGTCATCGCAAGCATGGTGCTGAATCGTTTCAGAAAGACCCCAAGTTCTATCGCCCAGGCCCGAGCGGTGTTTCACTTATCGGGGCGAATGACACCGACCATGCAAGGCAGAGGCGCCTTCTATCACACGCCTTTTCTGACAAGGCACTGAGTGAACAAGAGCCGCTCATCCAAAGCTATGTAGATCTGCTTATAACAAGGCTACGTGCGATGGCTAAAGCATCCAAACTGTTGGATATAGCCGAGTGGTACGATTATACGGCGTTTGATATAATCGGCGATTTGACATTCGGAGAATCTCTGTCCTGCCTGCAAGATAGCAGATACCATTCGTGGGTACCGCTAATCTTGCAAACCTTGAAGGCAAGTGTTTTTGTGCGAGTGATTCTGAATTACATTCCACCATGGCTTCTCAGACCGCTGTTTCCGCCTCGGTTGAAGGAGATGAGAAATAGCCATTACCGCTTGGCTGCAGAAAGGCTCGATCGTCGTGTCAATATGCAAACCGACCGTCCGGATTTTATGTCATACATCCTTAAGCACAATGACGAAAGAGGTATGACGGAAGCGGAAATCCAAGGTATTGCGGCCATTCTGATGGTTGCTGGTACGGAGACATCGGCTACCTGGTTGTCCGGCTGCACGTATTATCTTTTAAAGACCCCCCCTGTCTACAAGAAGTTGCAAGAGGAGATCAGAGGATCATTTCACAAGCATGAAGATATTACCTTCCTTTCTGTTGCGCAACTTCCTTACCTTCAATGTGTTATTGAAGAAAGTTTGCGGATATACCCACCAGGTTCAGGCTTTCTACCGAGGCAGGTCCTAGGAGCAGGTGCCTACATTAATGGACAATATGTCCCTGGCGGTGTATGAGGAAAACTTCCAACTATGCGGTCTCTAAGTGCTAATGTTTCTGTCTGCAGACTACCGTGGGAGTGTGTGTATTTTCGACTCTTCGATCGAGCAATAACTTCGTGGACCCTGATTCTTTCTTGCCTGAGCGTTGGATGTTAAATAACAGAGACCCTCGGTTCGACGCCGACAAACGAGAGGCCATGCAGCCTTTCTCGCACGGACCTAGGAATTGCATAGGCAGAAAGTAGGGTTCAACGACCGCAACTCCCTCTTGGTTTGACTTACTAACGGAGGTGTCGACAGTCTCGCCTACACCGAAATGCGTCTCATTCTTGCGAGGATCCTGTGGGAATTCGACCTGACGCTTGGCGATGGTTGCTCCAACTGGGAAAAGCAGGCCGCTTATGTTGCGTGGCAAAAAGAGCCCTTAATGGTGAAATTAACGCCCGCCAGGAATGGATTAGTGATGTGTAAGTATCATTTGGGTTACCATTCTTTTAATGTCTCTGACCGAGATCGCAGAAACAATCTTTTCGTGCCTAGTAACAAAGCTGCTTGGTTTACTATATATATGAAGTGCGACAGATTTAGGGTTAGGAGTCTCCACTTAAAATAGCTTGTCTTGTTACCTAGTCTTCTTTGGTCGGCATACGAGGATCTACGCAAAGCCCTCCAGCATGGCCAAAGTGGACTCGGGATTCTGTCCAATGCCCAAGAGAGATGCCCAACAGGAACTGAGTATCCTGGAAATTTTCGTTTCACCGATCGAGTTGGGCATTACACTCCTTTGTCGTTGTTCCTTCTGCCCTGATTCTTCAATTTCTTTTTTCTGTCCCATCCACATCTTGAATGGCAGTCTGGGAAGGACCTCTTGGGTCGATGTCTGTATCGGGTGACCGTGGTCGATGGTGCGTTCCGCGCCTCACTATGTCGCCTCATTCCGATCCTCCAATTTTGTCAACAGAAGGTTCATAGTCTGGACTGGGGGAGGGGACTCAATCCGTTTATTTCCACCTGAAATGGAATCTGTTTCACAAGAGGGTCTGGGGTTCCCTGTCTACATTCCATTATTTGATCCATTGCAAACTCGGGTCTATTGAATGTTCGTCACGAATAGAACTGCCTTGGAGGGGCGTGTCTGGTCCTCAGTCCGGGGAGGTACGGAGTAGAACAGGCGTGACGGTCCCTGGGCTGAATGAATGGGCTCGGAGCGCCGGCTTCCCAGTTCAGTAATTCGCCGAGGCCAGCCCGTCTCGCCCCTTTTCGCTCCTCCCCGGAGTCTCTCGTCCCATCCACCCACCCATCCATCCATCCATCCCAACCATCTTAAAGTCACGCCCGGTGGATTCAGGGAACCTCTACCTGATTTTCTTTTTCTCTTTCCGTTAGGCAGTCCATAGTTTGTACTTAAAACCCAACCCTGGAACCAAATGGCGGTTACCGAGCGCCGGGACAGCTCTTACATTCCCGCGACTCCCCGGGCCAAAATACCTCCGGTAGGTTGCGGGGTCGTGTTCCAGTACTTCCAAGGCTGTGGACGCCATCATGCTAGGCCGAAATCATCGTCAAGAAAGGATGACTATTGTCGGCGCTTCGCCGACACTCTCAGCCATCGATCTACCTGATGGGGTGGCGTCTGGTTTGGCCCTGACAAGTTACTTCTCTCACTTTGGAAGACCCCTTATCGCTCCGCGCATCCCTTCGGTCCAATACGTACCACTCGTTCCGATGCATCCGATACTGGATGACTACAGAAAGAAGGCAGACATGGCACGGACTCAGCCCTAACAGAAACTGGAACCGCGGTCCAGTCAGCGATAGCGGACAAGAAACAGCGTAAACACTTAATTCCGCTGCCCTTGAGCCAATCCATTGCATCTTCCTGTCCTATCGGGGCCGATGCTTCCGTTGTACAACCCTCAATCAATTCAAATACCAGAAACAGTAAAGTCTGGGGCGCTCACATACAACATAACGCGGGAGGGGGAAGACAAAAAAAAATGAGTAGGGGCCACTGATACTGTTTCATCCAAAAGTGGAACTCCAGAAGCTACTGTCGTTGTTGTGGTTGGGAATTGCTATCGTCGCTGATGGAGTATCTCCAAGGGGTCGCCACGACCTATTGAGGGCTGCTCAGACATCCATACATGAGTGCATTCCAGATCCATCCTATTCCAGCATCTTGAGCTCCACTTTCTACGGGATTTGCTGTGAATACAGGTCTTGTATGGACCAATGTCAGCTAGGGGATGGTTAGCCCCAGGCTCAGGCCGAGGGAGTATTGCTTCTGCAGGGTGTTGGCTCCAGGGTTCGGCCGAAAGGTCCTTGAAACTCGGACATGGGATAAAAAGTAAAACACCAGTCACATGATCAACCTAGTCATGTGCGATCATACATCCTTGATGGACTTACCCGCATGAGATATTGCACCCCAGACAGATATCGGCATGTTATTCCGATGATTCCACAGATAAGAAGAGCTATGCGCCAGTGAGAGGTAGGTAAGTTCAACCATTTTTAGCACTCATCATAAGTGGTACTTGGTGTAGGTTCTCTTCCGGATTCAGTTATCACACAAGTCATACCGTTAACAAAAGAACGATGTCGAGTCATGTCAGAAGCACAGTACGGAGATGCGTGTTGATATCACACGGAACAGGATTGATCACTAATGGGCAAGACGGGAAAGAGACAGGGAACCTCATACAGTATCTTCTGTACTAGGGGAATGTCAGCCCACACCGTGCATAGATGGTCCGGAAATCAGGAAACCTTCCAATCTCTATCCCAGAGGCGCCGAAGTAAGCTGAAACCGACGCCTCATCTGTGACAAGTACGGTGAGAACGCTCCCTTGAACAGGCGTTCCACGATGGGTCCGTATGCGCCACAGGGCCGGACTATTTGGTGGACTATGACAGTTCTGTGTAGCAACCAACCACCGTCGCAACGTAAGGAAGGCTGCCGTTCAGTTCACCGCCACAACTTGGCCGTTGATCATCCCTTCAGCCACCTGTGGCTAGTGGAATCCTATCGTCAGTCCAATGGGCATTGAGAGCACCTCGCATACTGTGGTATGGAGTCTAATTAGTAGCGCACATCGATCTTGCATTGCATTGCAGCTCAAAGCATTCAATCATTGGCATGCGGTGAAAAAGCAAAGAACCTGTTGCGAACAAAGAGCTCGACAGGAACTTCATGATTGGCTATGGTTTCTGGTGTCCTTTATCATGAATGATGTCATACTCAATCCTTTGAGAGATGCAACCATCTCACGCGTGATTAATCGACTACCGACACTGGCGGCATAGCCGGAGCCGACTGTTGTGAAGGTTCAGGTCTGTCCGTTGACTTCTGCTGATAAATACTACCCTCTGCACCGATCATGCAGCTGCATGACACCATCTACTTTATCGGTGGATCGGGATCGGCAGCATACTCGAGATCAGAACCAGTGGCACCGCAGGAACCACTGTGTTATCCACCCCGTCATATCAGAAAGGCAATTCCGATCGTGAGGGCACTAGGATCTAGATCTCACATACCGTTGTACGGTGATATCGGTAGGACCCACCGTTCGTCCAATGACGAGTGGCTTGCATGTCAGTAGAAAGGGGCAATCCACATCTCCTAGTCTTGAAGCACCCGGGACGTGGAGTTTAGTACGGAGAACATCCCAGTAGAAATCCGCTTGCCTCGTGGAGAACCAAGGGTCCCCTAGGGCCAGGCTTGTGGATCGGACAGACATAGTGGGTTGACTCAAGGCAGCAAGATTCGAGTAAGCTTTGCTGGTACAAACCATCAATCCCATTAACGACGAATATCAACTCATGAGCCACACTAGCCATGCTGAGGCTGAGAGATGATGTGGCTGGACGATCACCCTAGACCCAAAGGGGCATGTTGTGTGGCGAAGTAACCCCTGAAGCTTCCTCCCTCCTGGTTGAGGTTCAACGCTTGCCTCCCTCGGAGAGCCGATCTTCGTCCTCAGGATCCATCCGTCCTCGGATCGTCCCTCGCCATGTCGGGGCTCTAGAATGTTTCATTGGTGGATACCATATCCACGATCCGTCTAGGCCCTTGTCAGACGGATCCGCCCTACTGGGTCTCTTTCGACCACTGGCGGGTGCACGAAAGAACGAGCGGACACGCCACTAATTACCCAGCCGATTTAGTCCCAAAGGGCCTGGCATATCAGAGTCCAGGGATGCGGGTTCTATACAGCCCCCGGTCTGGCAACAGCACTCACGCGGTACTGTGAGGAATTGGGCTAGCACGAGAAGTCCCCTCCGGGCTGTCGAAAACGTGGTTCCAGCACGGTCCAGGGTAGTAAGCAGGATTCACCAATGCTCGGGAATGGGCACTAGATTTGAGTTCCGGGCTGCGAGTCCGGCGCTTGGGCGACTATTAGGAAAGGATTCCCCAGCATCCGTATCTTTCGATCCCTAGCTCGATCTCGCAATTTCCCGGAAGGTCAATGCAAGGAGACTAATGAGGAATGATCCATCCTCACCCAGACTTTAGGATTCCCCATAGAGCCACTCCCGCCTCCCAAAACATATGCAGCCTTTTTCATGGAGACAAATAGTCGGCGGGAGGGGCAAGCCTTGGGAACACGATGCAGGCCAAAAAAGAAATGAAACAAAAAAAAAAGGAAAGTTGACCACGAACCATAGTTCTTGATCGTCGTCCGTCCGGTAATCATTAGTGGATCACACCGTGTTTAGTTAGGTTAAGCTTCACATCTGATCCCCTGGCATGGGATTCGCCTGTCGGCGCTCTGACGTCTCAAATTGCAGTTCCTCTTCGGTTTCCGGGATACCAAGCCAAGCCTCTGCAACTGTCAAGGATGATTGTCGCAATCATGCCCACGCTAATGAGGTCTACGTTGACGCGTACCAAATGGGACCGCAAAAGTAACTAATCTGGATGAAGAAACCAAGTCCCAGAAAAATAGATCCTTCAGGCGGGTACCTTCGATGCAGGCGCCCTTTTGCAGGATCGTGCAGGGTTATCAACACCCAACGTCTGCTATCATTCGATATCCCGCAGCCTAGGGACGTACGGGATCTTTGACGCAGATCCCGCATACTGGAACACCCAGTGTCTATTGATCTTAGTCCCTTCGCGGTGGCAAAAGTTCATTACCGAAAACCGATTGAGTACTTTTCTCATTCATTCACGGCCCGTACCCTCTCACGTCCTAGTGAGAACAGCATTCTGTTCCCCAAAAACTACATATATGAAGGCCTTGGAAGCAGCTGTTCCTCGATTCTCATCTTCTCATCATTCAATTACTCTCACTGAGTCTGTGCTGACTAGAGATTTCTCATCGAACCCATTCCAATTGACGCTCTCAGTTCTTTTTACGCGAGGCATATTGTTGCATTATTTTTTTCTGTCTCCCTCTGGGCAAGGTCATCGCTACGAGAAAGGCAAACATATTGCCTACCCATCCAAATCATAACTGAACTATCTCACACCACTGCAATCAGAAGCAACGTCAACATGGTTCAAGACAACGCAAGATCTGATGCCGGAAGCTCTAGCCGCGAGTACGGCATGAATTTCGAGGTTGCGCCTGCGACTTCTGTCCCACTTGGAGCTCCGGTGACCCTGCCAGTGGTTGTAGGGGTTCGGCCTGTGGGTACCCCAAGAGGAGCTGTGCAACATTTGGTCGCGCATGCGTCTCTTAGGAACGAAACAGGCAATGCACCTGCCCCGGGACTCACTGGGGTCCTTACGTCCAGCGTGCGCAGTCGGAGCGGAAACACCACCAGTGGGTACGCCCGGTTTGGGCCTCTCAAATTCACCCAGCCCGGACGGTACAGACTGCGGGTGATGCTAGGGGCAGCGTCAGCCAACGGTGTGACCACGAAAGACTATGTTGACTCGGGTGTCATCCAAGTTCAGGCAGGCACTGGAGCTGCACGCCCAAGTAAGTGCCATTGTATATCGAGAATAGCTTGCGAGGCTTGCCAATAACTGACGCAACTCCAGCGCCTTCACAAGTAGCCAAACTTCAGAGCTTGATACCGGAGAACATCGACATCACTGCGGCTGATATTGCGACATGGCAATCTTCCTAGAATTGTGGCCATCAACATTGGCTTCATCTTTTTCTTTTTGCTCTTTCTGATTGAACTTTTCTATTATTGTGCGCGGATCAGCTCGGAGTTTGGACTCAATTTATCCGTCACTCGTTTGCCATCCTTCTTCTTCTTCTTCTTCTTTTTATTTTTCGTTTGTTTACCATGGAGATCAAGCTTGGAGTCGCGAGTCTCGGGGATACGAGTAACGACCTACAATCGCATGCCTTTTTTTCAGGGGAAGGAATCGGCCATGTGATTGGAACTTTGTGCTGTGGTTTAATTTGTCGATCTAGCAAATGATAATGATTTCCGTTGACATCTCGCCCTGATCCCTGAAGCATACCCACCAGGGGACTAAACCCGACCCTCTCTAGCCCCGTCCCATCAACCAGGTAACCACTCAAACCGCGTAGAAGTCTATATTACACTAGGATATAAAGAACCGCGATCATTCGCCACCGCCATCGACTACTGTTAGATTGCAGGAAAGGGCCCATCGACTAAAAGTAGATTGCAACCCAGCCCTCCACTTGGCGAGTAAAAACTAAAAACAACCCAAACCAAAACAAAGCGAGAGACGGGGGAGGGGGGGGGAACAAAAACAAAAGCACTTCTTGGTTCATCGTAGAGATAGCTGATAGTTAGCCACCCCCCTAATCTCGCCCCGTCCCACCCTATCACACGCGCGCCTTGCCCTCGGAATCGGAGTCCCGCGCCGGCTACGATCTCGATCGATCCCGGCATTTTCCCGCCCGATGACTGACCCGACCACATCAGGAAATCCGTCCGATCACCACGGCCCAATCGGCCTTTTCATCTACCGTGAGGGAGTCGGTGGTGGGGCCGGGGGGGCGGGGGTCTGCGTCGTTCGGGCGGAGGATATTTGACAAGTGTGATTGATGGTTGATGGTTGGGGGAGGAAGGGGGAAGATGGGGTCTCGATTCGATTCGATCCAGGAACCCGCGCTTTGGCGGGGCTGGAAGACGTAGGATGTAGGTGGATCAAGGAGGGGTGGATATTCATAGTACATACCGCATGTGTAAGTTGATAGATATCGTCCTGAGTATCCACTTCACCTGTCGTTCTTTGTTATTCTTTGTAGTGGTGGGTGGAGTAGGGTGGGTGCGATGGTCAGGTCGGCTTTAGTCGGTGTTCGTGATGCGCAATGGTGAAATGCCGTGCCGTGCCGTCCCGTGCAATTAAGTTATCGGCCGTGCGTGTGAGTGTGGGTGTGAGTGTGGATGTAGATATTTCGGGATGTGTATATGATGAACGAAGGTTGGAAACCGGGAACGGCCTGATGGGAGGATGGGTGGGTGGATACAAGGCAGATAGTGATAGGACTGGCTGGAGATACAGTAGTGGTGTAAGTAGTGTCGTGTAGTGCAGTGGCTGTGTGCTGCAGTAGTGGGTGTGCAGAGGTAGGTACATGTACACGGTGACGCCTACATGCATGTTATCTGCCGGGTCGGGTGTGTACCTACCTACCTCAGGGACTAACTCGCATCGGCAGTTTGAGTGATATCACATGTGAAGTATAGGTATCCTCCGGGGGGGTGGGAGGGGGGGGGGGTCAAGATAGTTACTTACCTCGGCAACCTCTATCAAGATGAAAGTGAGACCGTGAGGCGGTTAGTTCCCATATATCTCGGAGTTGCTTCGGAGGATTTCCGATAGGGACACGTCGTCTAGGTAAACAATTCCGGGAAAGCTTGGTGCGGTAAGGCCGCCTCATTTCGGCGTTTGGTGTGGTTGTTCGGGTTTTGGATAGAGAGGAGATGCCGGAGGGGAGGGAATGCTGTGCTGCCTTGTTTCTTTGTCTGTTGGTCGTTGTTCGGGATGTGTGCCTTGGTTTCCTTGCCTGTCTGTCGGTCTTGGTGGGATTGGATCGGGGTTTGAAGGGATTTGAGGGCATTTTGGAGGATGGGTATGGAGGTTTATTGGTGGGAGAGGTAGACGAGACTCGTTAGATTGGGCTGGGTTGGGGAGGGATGGGTTTGATGCTGGATTGTATTGGGAAAGGTCGGGTGAGTCGGGTGGTAGATGGTGGGAGGGAGGAGAAAGGAGAAGGGAGAAGGTAGAAGGGGAAAGGGAAAGTGTTGTGGGGGAAGGCGCGAATTACATAAAGGTCAGTCAGTGTCTGGTCAACCAGATGGATACTTAAAGACATGTCGGTAGAACTTCATCTCTCCCTCTCACCCAACATCCCCCAAGTCATTCTAAGAGCCTATATTTACTTCATCAATTGGGGTGACCGACCACTACAAGAACTTATCTACCCACCAATACACCACTTCATCACCACTACACAGAATACAGACCCTACGAAGAAGAGACCACATAATATCAAGTCATAAATTCCATAATCATCATTCTGGGTACCCCAGCTAAATTAAAAGACCTTAGCATCAAAGCATATATATAAAACCAAGTCAAGACATAAGACTTGAACACATCATGAAAGAAAGAAAAGCATTTGAATCGTGTTCATAACCCAATCCACCAATCCACAACATAACATAGGCTGACTCAGCGTGCACAATATCGACATTATAGCGGTCGATCTGAAGAAGTCCGACTGAAGGATAAGAACATCCTTCTTCTGTCTGAAAGAAATCCCTTCGGTGGTCATGGGTACATCAAGCCATGACGGATAGGAGTCCTTCAATGGACCGGACTACTTAACTAACCTGATAAATAGCCCGGTCCAGAAACCTCGTCCCTATGACGGACTTCATTGAAAGTAGAGTGGCAGTCGATGCCATCAGATTCTCTTTCATTCTCAAGTAACTTCAATCGATGCGAAGTTGTTTGGAAAATCTGCATTCTATGCAGTTCAGTCCCAGTGCAGAGACAGACAGACACGATCGATCAATCAGACCAACACCAGTAAGGACAAAGTCCCAATAGGTATATTAGAAAAATCATCATCGAGACAGCAGCTTAGATTCAGCCCTTCACGTGGTGGTGGTGGTGATGGTGTCTCAGACGGTCCACTCCACCCCGGACGGTATCCCGCAGACTGAACCCACCGAACAGCCAGTCATTCGAGTGACGGCCGTAGTGGTTCACCGTGTTGTTGTAGCGGCGGTAGTCATCGCCAGTGCGGCGGGTCGGGGTGGAGGGCTTGCTGTGGGGGTGATCCATGCTGTCGAGGGAGACTGGGCTCGAGGACATGGCTGCGGGAGTCATGGTGGAGTTTGAGGGGGTGCTTCGAGGGATGTCGAGGCTTGATGAGGGGGAGGAGTGGTTGGAGGAAGTAGTAGTTGGGGAGTTGGAATGCGAGCGAAGGAACTGTTTCGCGCGAGACAGGCGAGATGCTTTGTGGGTGTGGGAGGGTTTGTTGGTTGTTGTGGTGGTGGATGAGGTTGATGTGGAGGATTCGGAGAAGGCCCGTTTGAGAGTGTGCGAAGGTGGGTGAGTGCGGTTATTCATTCCTGGAGGGAGTAGTACTCTTTATTATACCGTAGAAGGAAGACAGGAGAGGAGGGAGGAAAAGTAGAACAAATCTGAAGAACTTCGAGAAGGAAATGAGGGGATCAGAGGCATATTTATCTGCCGCGTTCGGAGGTCGTGGCCCCCCTCCGCGACCCCGTCGCGAGCTGTCTCGCAGGCAGTCGCAGGCTCGCAGCGCCCGTCCAACCGTGCCCCGGCGACCTATCAGAGCAGCACTGGCCCTACCCGAAGCATGGGACCCCTGCCGGCGAAGACCGAGCGGGCGAATCAGAAGCTGCCAGCACGGAGGGAGACTCCGTCGATAGGGCTCTAGCGCCACGTTTTGAGTCACGGGCGGAGCGTGAGTCGGTCAGGATCGCCGGGCCTCCCCACTGCTCTGCCCTACGAGCGGACGACCAGGCCAATCACGGCGCCCGTCACCAAGGCATGACCCATCAGGAGGCTCCATTTCACCGCTCCGGGCTGAACTCTGCGCTGCAAGCCGCATGGAAACCCGTCTGCCTTCTGCCTTCTGCCTTCTCCCTTCCACTCAAACTTGCGCGCACCCACGGTTCGGTCGGTTGGGCTCGGCGAGATAACAACACGAGCCTGGAATGCGCGCATCCAGACCCCAGACCCTCCAAAAAAGCACATCGCGAGAGCAATCACATTCCACACCACCTTCCAGAATCCACAACGAAAACATTGCATTGCATTACACAGTACTAGCAAACCCACACCTCGTGTGCAAGCATATTCCGCCCCCAATCTCACCCTCCGGATAGGCAAGGATGTTCGAATCGGGCCTAGGGGCGGGACATAGGGCTTACTAGCGTGACTAGCTATCTACTGTGTTAACTGTTAGTATCCCCGAAACTCTCCCGGCTCCCAGTCCCCAGTCCTCAACCAGGTTTACTCCCCTGCCAGAACTACAGGCAGAAAAAAGACTCACAGATGGGGGTTTGCTTTAAATAGAAACCATGCGCGAATTCCTTCCTGAAACAACCCCCCCCCTGCTAGAGATAGTCCTGACTGCGCGAATTTCCCCAGTAATTTCCCCAGCAATCTCCCCCCTGTGAGGCAGCCCTACCCGCTGGTGAGCGACTTACGAACTCCGGGACTATCTACCACTTACAGTAGTGTTTCTCTCCTGAGGACCGCGTGCGTCCAGTCCGTCGACAGTCGACACGGAAAAAGTCTCAGACGGCGCCTTGGCTAACATGAGGCCAATGGCCCACTTGAGGCTCTGGTGCCAGTCCAATGACATCATTTTTGGAATGGTGGCCCGGCGCCAAGAGCCTGCCCGGCACGCTGTTCCGATTGCCTTGAGAGGATTGAGGGTGTTGTGGTGGTGTAAGGACTTCGTTGGCTTGGGGCAGTTGTTGTTGTTGTTGTCGGTTGTGGATTGTGGCCCAGCAGCGCGTAGATCCATCCAACACGCTACTACGTGGGCAAAAAAAAAAGGGCAGTGCAGGTCCTGGTCATAAGACCATGATTTATTTTCTCGGTTTAACTGTGGTGCTTAGTCTAACTATTATTACTACTCGCGGAACATGCAAACGCCCAGCACTGCCGATGCAACAACCAACATGCAAAATATCCCGCCAGCGCCTTGAAATGAAGATAACGCTCATGATGCAACGAGAACCAGACAAAACGAAAGTGACATACATAGCCTTTCAAAAATTGATCGGAGATAAAACCCGCCCGAGCTAACCGGCGCCTATCGATCTACTCCTCCTCAAGCGGCCAGAGACTCGCACTGGGTCGCTTCCATGATCGAGGCTGTTCCGAATGGCAGCGTCGATGATATCGCTCAGCCAACAAATGTGCACCCGCAGGCCCATAGTCGGGAGTCCTCCCCCTTCCAGTGGCTGGGACTGCAGCGGGCTGCACGGCTGCTCCCTGCGGCACCCAGTACGAAACCAGGACGTTCTGTCCAGTCGTGGTCGTAGTGGGTAACACAAAGAGCGACCGTGCCTTATCCAGAGGCGGACGGATCATTCTCCGCAGCGACCCCGACCCCGACCCTGCGCCCGAGATCGACATTTGCCCGACTGCCCCGGAGGCAGAGTCCTTCGGGGCAAACCAACGCCAATGGGATCGCCCCGCCTTGGAACGAACGATCCCCGCAGAGGCAGCATCATCCTCAAGCAAATCCTCCGAGCCCACGGGCGTCGAGAACTGCTGTTCAAATTGCTGTTGCTGTTCGATGGTTATCAGCGGCAGATTTCGCCGATCGCGCAGCTGCGTCCCGGGTCCGCAGTATGGCCAGGAGTGGCGTCTTCGGTGGTGGCGGACCAAGTGTGGCATGTCCAAGGGTAGTGGTGTCTGTCTGTAGACGTGACTATGATGGACTCGGATGGATAGCGACCGGTAAGGACTGTTTTTGAATATAGGTAATCCCTCGTAGGCGGCGAAGCGGAACCCGGCTAGGTAACAACGAAATGCCCGGTATCTTAGATCCTCCGCGACAGAAATTCCCTAGGCTTATCAAGCAGACAAGCACTATTCATGATGCGATGAACCGGGCAGGATACACCTCAATAGCAGTCGGGGCACTAGGCACTATCGCCTTCTTTAAGAGCTTAGCCATCGCACCGGGTCATGAGGCCAGCACGTGCGAGGCGCACGCGTCAAAGCTGCGGACGCTGGAGTCAGATCACCCGGGCGACTCACTGACGAAGGCGATCTGGGGCCCTGAAGAAATAGATGATTCGAGCAGCATTAGGGGTCACCCGCTAAACGGGCGAGCGCACCCTGAATTGAGTCACCGTGGCGGGCAATAGGGGCAAAAGCATGACGAATAATGGCGAGTCATCCAGTGGCTTGCGCAACGGGAGGCAAGCGGACCATAGAGTTTGGGCTGAGATCCAGGTCAAGGGGTGCTCTCCGTCATATCTGCGAGAGCTTGGGATGTTGCTGTAGTTCTGACCTCGTCGCAAGAGCGCACTGACGCGACACCTCCGGATCTCCAGGTTTCAGGCATGATCAAGCGGGGTAAGTGGCATGTTCTGGCATCGGGGGGGGATGACTCGCGGTCCCTCGACCTTATCACAAGCCTTGGGGGGCAGCGCGGGCGGCCATCTGTGCTTATCATTTGGATGCTGCGGCGTTGCATCGCAGCGGAGGGAGCAGATCAAACTTCGAGTGGCCTGATGGCAGCGACCCCGGATATGGCAAGGATAGCCGTCCCAATGTCATCACAAGTCACGTGGTCTAATGGTTATGATTTCTCGCTCACAGCAAGTGCAAGTGGGAGTTCCTCCCAAGCGCCGAGAAGGTTCCCGGTTCGATCCCGGGCGTGACTATTTTTTCCCCACCACACCCTCCACCCCTCCCCACTCAGACCCAAAGAACCACACCACCCTGACCTTGTTTGTCTCTAGAGGTTCTCTCTCTTTTTTTTTTTTTTTGCTATCCTCTCCTACAGCTAATAAACCCTTTCGCAGGTAAATAAGTCTGAAATTCGGATATTTATTGTTCGGGATATGAGGCAGAAAAATGTCTGATATTGGTGATCTGTGTTGGTTGCTAGCTAAACGACTATCTACGTGGAGTTTAACACCTCGGTGGCCAACGTGACCACAACATCACGTGATGCTCGCCTATTAGCCAATCAGCTTTTCCAACATTTATTTGATCTCCGCTAATACTTCAATATAAATTCCCGTCCGGTGCTGTAAATATATACTCGTCGACCTGTGCACAGTTCTACTTAGTAGGCTTAGCTGCCAACACTGCAACGAATTCGTCCCGATCTAGAAACATGAAGTCAGTCCCACGCAGTATCCCACGCAGTACCCTAAGAAAGGCATTGTAATTGCACATGACGACGTACCCTGGATGGTAGGGAAAGTGATCGTGATCGGCCCGCTTTGCCGCTCTTTGTGGGAGTTCTTCGGCGACCCAGCCGCTATTTGGGCCAAGTTGAGGACCATCCCCCGAGAGTAGGTGATCGCTGGAAACGAAACCCAATTACCTGCCCGCGATGGTTTCAGCTGCGGTATGGCCAATGTGAGCCAGCGTTCCATGATATGGTCACCCCAGCGGGAAGCAAGACGCAGTTTGTCCCCGTCACGCCATACTTGCACCTCCGAGTCCCCCTTGATTGACCGTTTAGGTCTCCAAAGATGTCGTTCTTTGGTCATGAGGGAAGTCGCCCGCCGGGAGAACATCAGCTTGTGTGATGATGCCAGTGAACTCATGAAGTCGCGCAGAATATGCTCGTCATTGAACTGCGCGACCATAGCTCCCGTTGCCTTTTCACAATGAGAGAAGTAAACTCGCTGATCGGCGCGGTACAATTGCTCCACATGCGATGATATGTAATCCGCGTGAAACAAGCGGGGGAATTGGACGCGGAGACTGGAATGCTGGTAGGTATAATCGGTGTCTCTATACAGGTAGTGTAGATTGCATTGAGACCAGCCTAAGCGATTCTGGCATAATATAATCGCCTTGTATTGTCTCTCTTCCTCAGCCACATCCACAACATTGTAGACATGACCCGAGCTGTCGGTCTGAGCCCAGGAGAACATTGACCTCGCATTCATGCTTAAGATGACCCGTGATAGCTCTTTCGCTACCTCTTGCGAGCGAAAGCGAATACCAAGCCCTATGTTAGGGTTTCCATAATCGTAGACATAGGAGAAGAGAGGATTGTAATTCCCGTCTGTTTTGCTTGACCTTTCCTGACAGGTGTCTGACCATTTGAGCATTATGTAGCCCGCGCCCTTCTCATGGCTGACCTGAACGTGACTCATGGGCATAAAGAGCTCCATGCTGTGGGCATCCCTCTCAGCCGCCGAAGAGCTGACGACCATGCGTCGAATAGAGCGCCATGCATCGGGGAATGTCCTTTCCAGGATGCGCACCTCACAAGATCTGTGAATTATAGGAGGATTCATGGGTTTCATACTAGGCATTCTAAACTGCTCAAGCATCTCAGCCGAGCTTTTGAAGATAACAGTTTCGGAGAATTCTCCCGCATCGAGTGGTTCTCGTAGTTGGACAGCGTCGAAGTATGCCTTTGGCATACTGATAACCTGCATCATGTCGGATAGATACTGAAAAGAGACAGATACATTAATAGAGTTGAACTTCAGAGTGACTGGCTCTGTTGATTTCGCGACAGGAAGGCCCATCAGAGAGGCATTCGAGACCTGAACCAGTTGTGCCATATCCGCTGGCTCCACTGTACAGACGCCATTGATTAATTGATCCTTGACATCTTACTCTGGGAAACTTACAGTCTCGCTGCAGACAGAAAGTGCCACATTGGTTGCAAATTGTTACTTTCGGATCACTTTCCCCGTACTTAGTGGACAAGAGGAGCATGTATGGTGCCCCTTTAGTCCGCATACGGAGCTTTTTGCTCCCAATACCCGCATTCACAAACGTCCGGAAGATGACTTGTTCATCATCGTTGCCTGCATCTTCCGGGTCCACTGTAGTATATTGGGCATTGAACAGGCTGTACCCTTGGCCGTCATCGGTGCTAGTCTCTTCAGGCTGCAAGGGTTCCCAGATGTCAAGGTTTTGGGAACGAATGGACGAATAATCAGGGACATCGACTTGGCTAAACTGAGAGAACCCGTCTTTGATGCCCTTTGATAAGTTAGCTGGAGATCAATAAGGATGATGTTGTATTTTTGGCAAGGGCGAACCTCTGACAAATCGGAGATCAGCTTTCTGTTTTCATCTTCCAAAAGTTCCTGTGGCCTTTCCCTCTTCAAAACAACATCGTACAAGACGAAAGATGCCTTCAAAAGGTCTACATACGCCTGGTGGCTAGCGGACCATGACATTGTAGATGGGCTCGCGCCGCTTCTATGTACAAGGCTTGGTCTCTCACCATTCGCCATGGCTGTCCTGGCCTTTGGGTCGGTCAGCTATTGCTATGAATAAAGACGTTAGATGTGATACCTTCAGCAGCCACCACACCGCAGCTCGTAGCCAATCCTTTGTAAGAAGATCTTGGGCCCGCTCCCTTTTGTAGGCAGAATCATTGAACCTCGTAAAGAGTTCAGCATCAGGTTGATGGAACCTGTCCCGTGGTTCAACCCGCAGCTGTTGGAGAAGCTGCTCCCTTAACTGAAGTTGATGGAGGTCTTGTGTGACACCGTTGACTGCAACTACCGTTCCTGAGCTACTGGGACCATTTCTGGATGCCAAGCCTCCTGCGTTGGCTGAATTTAGCAACGGAAGTTGCTGCGAGTATTTTAAATTTGAAAGCCCGTATCCTGGAACGCGAGAGTAGAGCACTTCCTTTTCCGTTGAAAAGGCCTCAGGTGCAGCTACATGGGGGGAGTTGAATCCTACAGTAGACGGGGTACTTGGCGAGACACGTACAGCAGCGGTAAATGTAGACCCATCAGAATGTCCAGATGCGGTGGAATCAGAAGAAGTCGAGGCTCGAACAGGACTCCCCAGGGTGTTCAAATGTTGTGCGCGAGGAGGCGCAGATTTGATGACGTCGGTGTCCTCTAACTCTGATAACCCAATGACTTTGTGTCGGCGCACCTCTGATGCTAAAGGTAAAATCGGTGACAGTTCATCATATGCTTGAGATATTATTGATGGAGAGGGAGAATCATTGTCGGGCGAAGGCATCATCATCGGGCGTTCAGGGCTCACTAAAGAGGAGCTAAAAAGGTGAGAGTCTAATCAATTGTCTGGATCATTAATGAGTACTTACTTGCCAACGGAGCCGACAAACAAGCCAAGGTGACATGTGTGAGCCACAAGTTTGGATCTGAGTTCCCCGACATACTCTTCCTGGGTCACCCAGTTTATGAGCTGCCAGGACAGCTTTCCATTGCCTAAGCCCATACTTTGATATTTGTCGACCAACTCTTTGAGCTGTTGTAAGTGACTGAAGCAGGCACCCAAGGAGAGTTGCAGAGCATGCTTGCGTTCTTCATCAGGCTTCTCTAGGCCTGAAATCGAGGCAGCACCGTCGTTTATTGTTCGAAGGACATGGTTTAAGGACTCCAGCTTGACAACAAGTTGTTTGAAGCCATCGGGAGCGTCTCCCGCCATAGCGGCACAGGCAGAATATAGATCCCATGTCATCCGGGAAACATGTGGTACGTCCATCCTTTCGATGTCGGAGGGCATATTGACAGATATTTTAAGCATATGTAGTCAACTTGTTGAAATATGCTTTAGTTATGAGGACGTCAGATGGGAGTAAATAGACGCAGGTGTGAATCACCTCCGGGAGGCATATTCGGACCCAAGGCTGACGAGCAGCTGGTCTCAAGATAAACCCCTAGCAGAAAACAAAACAGATACAGTCTATAATAATGGCTTTTACAGCCAAGAATGCAACAGGCTCGGGATACAGCCAAAGCAAGGGAGAGCACGACTATAGGTCTTATAAATAGGGAAATCGAAGACGGGGGACCAAAGAAGGGAAATTCCAAAAGACTGATGACAGCCTTCGAGAAGTTTTCCTTTTCCTGCAACGCAACGATGTCAGCAGAGCCACCGCTAAGCGAAGCCCAAGCCCACAGAGAAACCATAGGACGACATCGCGGGGAACCTGTTGAAAACGCATAAGCGACAGAAGCGCCGCATGAGCACTGCCTGCCACCTAATTTCCCGCATGAATAATGCAGAGCCTGGACTTGATTGGGAAATGGCACTCGAAGACTACAAATCACCGCTCTAGGCAGCGACGGAGCCTTGGAAGAGGGTGCGCCCTCTCGTGGTACACGGAGTCAGCGATCAAAGGAGTAAAGAGTTCGTCTCAAGGTGTGCAGCGTCGTAGCCAGTGACAGGCGGGTGGTGGACGCAGCCACAATGTGGAGTTCTTTCAGTTTGCGCCATGAGTGACAAAGACTGCCATCCATCCGCACATTTCACCATTTCCGGGGCCTCTTGCATTATTCTTCGACATAGTGAGGACCTACAGACCCACCGAGTCAGCATGCTTGGGTTAGAAACAAGCCTGTCACTGCCACACGGGGATGCTTCGGTTGCGCTAGCAGCGGCGGAGGATCGCCCGGCCGTGCGGGGATTTAGCGCGTTCTTTTTTTCCCTTGTCCGCAAAGAGGACAGACCGGCCAGTCCAACCATCGAGTCAATGGAATAACCGAGTTTCTTTGCAGCCACAAATCCAATGTATAAGCCAATTTCGCTCTCTGCCTGTGAAGAGAATCCCCATGAATGCAGCCTCGCAATGAAACCAAGGGCGACTATTCCGGGATGAAAGAAGAAGGTTGAAAGAAGAAGAGGACTCGGAGCGCGACGACAAAGAAGCGGTGGGGCCTGCCGCCCCAATCCCGCCTAGCGCACGCCAGCCTCAGGCCACGATCGCGGTGGACGCGTTTCAGGGGCTCAAAATAGCCCAGCATCGTTGTCTGCGATGACCCGATCCAGCAGCACCACCACCTCGAGTCGTCTCCCGGCAATCGTTTCATTCATTGTCAGGCCCGCGCTTTGAGCGGCCCTCCCTCCCCAGCATGGCATTTAAAGACTCCCTCGAGTCCATATGGGCCGCCTCCAACGTCCACTACTACAACGCTCTGCAATCCCTCAAGGCTCTCGCCGGTGTCAATACCACAACCACCACCACGGAGTCCCTAGCTAAACTCGAGTCACAGATTGGCTGGCCCGATCTCCCCGAACAGCCCATCATGGTGACAAGCAACTTCAAACTCGATCTGCCCGCCTTCCTCTGCATCACTTTTGCATTGTCCCTGATCCCCATCGCCTATTTCCTCGGCGACCGCATCATTACCGGCCGCTTCAACCAGCGCAACCGCTACCTCTTCATGTGGCACGCCTACGATGCCCTAACCCACCTCACAATCGAGGCCTCCTTCCTCTACCACTGCTTCTTCAGCTACACCTCCATCTCCCCCAGCCACAACCGCGGTCCCATTTTCCTCAAGCAGAAAGACCGCGCCTACGGCGCCACATACAGCCGCGGGCCCTTCGCCCGTCTGTGGCAGGAATACGCCAAAGCGGACCACCGCTGGGGCGGCGCCGACTCGACCATCATCTCCATTGAGCTGCTCACCGTGCTTCTGGGCGGGCCCGCAGCAGTCTATATCTGCTGGTTGATTTACAAGGTCACCATCACACCCATACCACCCTCAACCCGAGGCTTGCTCCGAGGAAGGCTGTGGATGTTGTCGGTTGTCCTCGCCACTGCCGAACTGTACGGCGGCTTCATGACATTCGTCCCCGAGTGGTTGACCGGAAGCCCCGCCTTGAACACGTCTAGCGTGGTGTACTGGTTTTTGTACCTGTTTTTCTTCAATTTTACGTGGGTCTTATTCCCCGCGTGGGTTCTCTGGCAGGCGTACAAGGAGATAAAAGCTTCCTTTTCGCGGTCGGAGACTGGTGGCGGTTCGTCGTCGGGGAGTCCTCACAATAAGAAAAGTCGTTGACTAGATGGATGGGAAAGCTCTGAAGATGACATGTCCAGACGTTCTGATGATGTCATATCCAGGCGTTCTGATGATGATATGGCCCTTCGCAGAGTTCCTGGTTTGTTTGGTGTGATGGTTGGTTTTGAGGCTATGACGTGAGTTGAAAACTTTCTTGCTTGTGCTCCTGGGTTTCTGTTCTTGAATGTATATGATTACTAGACTAGCGGTTTTTGGATCGTGCTTCTTCATGTTTACGAGTCATGTAATGGATCTTGTACATTATTTCCTTTGGGTATGGACTGGATTTCTCTTACGATGGACTCTATGTTTCTTACGGCTCTGTTTAAAAAATACAACTTTTCTCTTCGAGTGTCGATTGAGCGAAAGCGATGGCAGGGTATATACATGCGACAATGCTGGCCTCATTCCATTTTAATAGTGAAACATCCAAGGTTCTAGCAGATTGGGGCAAAATTATAAGATATTCCAATCATCTGTAGCTCCACAAATGAGAGCTTTTGGCCAAAATATCAGGCAATCGCGAAACCCCGCTTCTGTAGGGCCAGCCAATGACCAAGGTGCCTGGAGACGCGTCGATGTGACATGGAATGTGACAGTCGAGGCCCACAGTGGGCTTGTGAATGACGAATGAACCAGAGCTGTGTTTGAGTGTGTTGTTTCCTTTCCCCGAGTGCGCGCCGTACATGCGACATCAAATATTGGTAGCGCAGCCGTAGATCAATATTCCGATGCACCTGAGACCGGGACTATAAAGAGAAAAAGTTCCACACTGATCCCATCATGAGCATGTCCCCCATGTCAACGTCTGGAATTACCTCTTCCATACCGGAAGTAGTGGTCTGTAGTAATTCTTGGTTCCATCTATCTAAAGCAGCGCATCGTGCCGCGTGGCCCTCCTTCCACAAGACAATTCGTTTTTTGATATGCGCGAAGATTGACGGGATTTCGATGTTTTCTGCTAGAGCCAGCAACAGGGTTTCTTCGATTTTCATACCGAAGGTGTCGACGGTGTTGTCGAAGTTTAGCCGCTGGCGTGCGTATTCCTGGTCCCAGTTGCCTTTGCTGTCGCTGTAGACCAATAACCGGGAGAGGATGGCTAGGCCGTGGCCAAGTTGGACCCAACAAGTGTACGGCATTTGGAAGTAGAGGCTCGACGGGAGGGAGAAAAAGATGTCAAAAAAGGACTTCGTGGATTCGACGCAGGCACACAGCATGTCGATTTGAGCTACGGGGTGATCATTGAGTTTTGCCATGGCGGTTCTGTATGTCAATAGCTCTAGAGTATGATAGTGAATGAGAAGGATAGCTGTGTGTGTTAGAGCATGCGATCAGATGTGAGTTTTGAAGATACATACCAGACTGGGGAAATTCGCATCCTAATGAACTTTTGAGCTGCTGCAAATCCTTCTGTAGCCAGCTTATTATTATTGCCGTCGATGCAGACCCGCTGGGAGGTTCTACTTCGTGCGAATGAAGTGTGCGGTGTATTTTCTCTCCCATCTGTGCTATCCGGACCAAGTGGATTAGATACCGATCCGATTCACACTCTGCAGCTTCCTCCACTAAGCGACAGCACTCTTCTGTGTAGGGGGTGAATCGCATGGGATCCTTTTCATCCAGACACAGTGATACTCTGTGGAAGTCAGCAATGCAAGACGCCAGTTCCAAATGTTAACGCACATCGTGACCAGGTAGAAGCATCCAAGGTAGGCCCTCAACTCCTCCAAGGTACGGGATTCGCGCAAACGATCATCTAATCCAAAGTCTTTCAGATAGGAAAATACCGAACCGGGCGTATCGGAATTCGAGTTTCCACGAAAGTCGAGGTTGTTCACTTGCGCTTCGAGAATATGGAGAAAATTATTGATCTGAGATGCGCGTGGGACAGGCATAATAAGATGGGTCCTGTTGGAGCTTTAGTGCTTCGATCAAGCAACAACCGATAGCAATGACCTCTCACCAGCCAATAAACACAAGGAGTCCTTGAAAGAGATCTAGATTATGCTCTCCGTTCATCAACAGATGCTCCATCCAATATTCCATCGCTTTAGTGGAATAGGCTCGCTGGGAAGCTAGCGTTTTGAAGATCATCGCCGGAATCACCAGATTGAGCAGTGGTTTCTGAGAACGCATTTCATCGACAGTCAAAGAGGGCGAGCGCAGCAGAAAAGGGAAAAACACAGCCATTCTTTGATGGAAGGCCATGAGAGTTCCCTCCATTTCCCAGTCATTTGGAGCATCTACCCAAGCCATCTCTCGTGCCGGTGATGTATTATTAACATTACCATCGATGCCTTTCGTGAACCTCTGCGAGGCTGTGAGTAGGGAGGTCACATTGTCAAGCTTCCTTTCCAGCCGTCCAACATCCCTAATGCAAAAACCATTCAACCCCAGTTCAAATGACTAGTATAATCATCACGTACGATATAGTATTGTTCTTGACTTTGTGGGTTTTGGGGGGCTGCTTGACACAATCCTTCCCCAGGCGATGGCATCTGGATTAATTTAGCGTCAGCGGAACCGTGGAAACAAATGTGGTGTCACCCGCGAATTATACCTCTGACAGGCATCGGCCGGCCCGGGGTCGCAGCGGACCTTGGCCTTGGAGCATGGCCTGCATGCCTTTAATTGAAAGGACTCAGAAGTGGACATGTCGGACACGGAGCAGAATGCAGCTGAGCCGGTGGGGTGGGGACGGAATGCCGCCGCGAGACTGTGCGAGATGCCTATTGCCTATTGCGTGGCGGCGGGAGAATGACGGGGCGGTCGGGCACGGGTTTCCGCGTCCGTGTTGCGGGCTGCGGGCCTGGGGCAGCGCCTCTCACCTCAGACAGGCGATCTAGGGTCGGGCCCGATTGTATACACGCATATAACTACCGTCCTGCCTGCCATATAAACCCAGGAACTCGTCCTCGCAATGGCTCAGAAGCAATCACCATTCTCTTCATTGTATCAATCCAAGAACATCGTCATTCCCAATAAATAACACCGCTTCTTTTGCTTCTGTCTTCTCAATCGACCAATCAATCAATCCACCATGACCGTCCCAGACAACTGCCCCCCGCGATACCCATCCACCGGCATCTCAGTCCTGATAGTAGGGGCTGGGGTTGCAGGGCTCATGGCAGCTCTTGAATGCTGGCGGAACGGACACGACGTTCGCGTGATTGAGAGGACCCCCGAACAGGTCACCACCGGTAAACCATCTACTCCGTCCGAGTAGCGCATCCCATTTCTGACCTCACTAGGCGACTCATTCACAATCGGCCCCAGTGCCATTCGCGCATTGTGCCGCTGGCCCCAAATGGCAGCAGAGAATGAGAAGATTGCTTCCACTCCTACCGTCTCATTCCACACCATGACAGGAAATCAAGTCACAGCCCCGAAGCATCTAAACTACACCCAAGAATCCGACTCCAAAAACATGTCCAAGCTTGTCATACGTCACTGGCGGCCTCAGTTTCACGATATGCTCCTGAAACAACTCCTCGCCATCGGGGTCACTGTTGAGTATGGCCACCGGGCGGTGGAGTATTTCGAGGATGGCCCTACTGGACGCGGAGGGGTGGTTCTCGAAGACGGCATCAGAATGGAAGCAGATGTCGTTGTGGCTGCGGATGGTGTCGGAAGCCACTCGACCGGGGTGACGATGGGACGAGAGGTCCGCGCACGACCAACTGGTGAAGCCTTGTATCGGACTGCTTTCCCCGCGGAGCTGGCCATGGCTGATCCGATGGTTCGCGAACGGTTTCCACCATTGGAAGATGGAGCACACATTGAGCTGTGGAACAGGTAAGCTATCCATCCATTCACGATAAAATAAACTCTTAATAACCTCTATGAAGTCAACTGGGTCACTTCTTCATCGGCAGGACCGGGGAAACCATGTCCTGGGTTTTGACTCACAAGGCAAGTCGACTCAATCTTTGATAGTAACAAAGTGCACGGTTCTAACATAAAGAAATTGGCACGTCACAGAACAATGACACCGCCACTGAGTCCTGGTCCCACGAAACAGACCCGGAAGAGGTCCTCAAACTCACAGCAACATTTCCAGACTGGCCAGAGGTGGCGGATAGACTAATCCGGCTCACCCCCAAGGACCGACTACTGCACTTTCGTTTGATGTGGCGCGACCCCCAGCCCTGCTGGGTCTCGCCTGCAGGGCGTATCGTGCAGATCGGCGATGCCGCCCACACTTACGTCCCTGCATCTGGTAACGGCGCAACGCAAGGTCTCGAGGATGCCATATCGCTGGCTACCTGCTTGCGGATAGCAGGAGAGACGGAACAGGCTCCCTGGGCATTGAGAGTTCATAACAAACTGCGGTACGTTGTGCGCATTCGATATATCTTCTGAATATGGATACTGACGACGATATCGAAGATTTGTACGGGTTTCCTGTCTCCAGAAACTGGGTCTCATTAACCAGAACGGTTACTCCCGCGGGGTTGAGAAGGGAGAGAGCCAGCCAAAAACCCTGCGCTATATGACAGCACCGTGGATCTGGAAGCATGACCCGGAGCCATACGCAGAAGAGAATTACGGCAAGGTCCTGGAACATCTCCAGCGGGGTACTCCGTTCCAGGATACCAACATCCCTCCCGGCCATGTTTATCGGGACTGGAGTATCGATGAGATATTGGCTCTACAGGAGCGAGGCGAGGAGGTTGTATTGGACGGAGAATGGGTGTAATGTAGGGAGCGGCAGGCTATTGACCATTGTATACTAGGTAGAAGGTCGATCAGGTAATATTGATTTGATTTGATTTGATAATGCTAATAATGCAACACAAGTGGGAATTTTTATACAAGAGCTTTGGAACAGAACGTATATTCAAGACTCATATCCTAAACGACAACTTCAATCGCCTACCACCGGCGGTACTATATCCAAGTTAGTAACAGACCAGTGGGGACTTTGACTGGAGTCTAAATACCTCAGGGGGGCCAGGAGGCGGGGGACCGTGGGCATATGGGTCGCGGGGATCCATAGGAGGGGGTCCAGGACGGTCCCAAGGATCTCTGGGACCCGGGGGAGGAGGGCCGGGAGGACCAGGGCGATCCCAGGGGTCCCGAGGAGGTCCTGGCGGAGGGGGGCCAGGAGGGCCAGGGCGATCCCAGGGATCTCTAGGGCCCGGGGGAGGAGGACCAGGAGGACCAGGGCGGTCCCAAGGCTCTCTGGGACCAGGAGGGGGGGGGCCTGGAGGACCGCCTGGGCGATCCCAAGGATCTCTAGGACCGGGAGGAGGGGGAGGTCCGGGGGGACCAGGAGGACCAGGGCGATCCCAGGGGTCTCGAGGAGGTCCTGGGGGAGGAGGGCCAGGAGGGCCACCCGGGCGGTTCCAAGGCTCTGGAGGAGGACCCTGCTGGTAGGGTCCTGGCGGCGGAGGGCCGGGAGGGGGAGGGGGAGGGTTGTGGTGGTGGTGGTGATGTGAGAAGAGACCCATTGTGAATAGGTTCAAGGATGGATGATGGTATCAGGTACGGATGTCAGGGGAGAGGTGAAGCGGAGGACTTAAATACCCCCCATCTCGCTGGGCTGAGGAGTGGAGACAATTGAAAGAGCCACAGTAGGCAACGCCTTTCCTCAATCATCGGTGGGACGGAATCAGCAAGATGACATCGTGTATGGGGTAACTGTGGCTTGGATGTGGTGAAGCAGTGGCTACACATAGTATGCCCAACCTCGGTCGACGTTTCCTTCCATGGAAAGGAGGCGCAGAAAGATGTTGCCTATTCGAGGGATTGCCGCATTGGTTTCGACCAGAGTGAGACTCGCGAACGGCAGCCCGTGGCTAGTCAGGAACAGGTCCGTCTGACTCTGATCTTATTATTATTGAGGCTCCATCTTTGGTACGCGACCTGGGATGAACGTGGCTCATTAGACGATGTACTCGAATTTGTTCCTGTTGCATCTATGAAAGCGATATCAATCTTCATCATGGCAGTCTTCATCAAGAACAAAACGTGGCATTCTGATATCACGGCCCGCATGAGCAAGCCAGGACGTGGCTGAGCTCCGATTCTTTCAAACGTCGAAATCCCCACGAGAGCCTTTTAGGGCACGGCTAGCGCCACAAAGTGGATCGAGGCATACGTATTTCTCCCCACCATCGACTGCTTTGGGATGGTCGATCATGATTGTGTCATTCCACCGTGTTCGAGAAAATATATTAAGATCATGTCCCAACGCTTGTTATTATTACGGTAACACGCAGGTGTCTTGCTCATAGCATTTAGCTGGTAAATTCAGGCAGTCCGCAGGGACAGTCACCTTTTGCTATGGCACGGAAGCATCAAAATTATGATCTTCTCACAGAGGCCCGGATATATTCTTATCCCTTTCCAACATAAGCTTTGCACAGTGTCCAACACCATGGGTTATCTGCGTATCGGAGCTTACCGGAGGTTTCAAACTTTCAGTAAGGGGGATTGATTGCCCCTCTATGAACCCCTCCGCGAGGATTGGAGTGCCGATGCTCATAAACCACATTATCCAGGGCAACAGCTGAAACAGATGCTCAGGCAAGAACTAACCCAGCCACAGTCGTGTACTCCCACTATTCAATACTTGAATTCCGAATCTAAGTACACAATAAGACCAAGGTGCACTCAAGCAGCGTTTGATATGTGATCAAGGTGCTCTCAGAGCATTTGATTTGTATCTCAGATAGTATTGGCATATATACATACAGCTTGCTCTATTCGTCTTCCTCGTCACTCACCTCCTCACCAGCCTCAATGGCTTCCTGTCGTCTCTTATCCGCCAGCTCCCGTTTCCTATCCAGCAGCTTTTTCAACCTCTTGGCTGAACTGAATAAGCCATTTGTCGCTGACCCACAAGCTGCACAGCTTGGGTCCTTTTTGTACCTTTGAAGGGCACATAGCTCGCAGAAGTAATGGCCACATTTCGTAACGATCGGTTCCTTGTATGGTCCCTTGCAAATGAAGCACGCAAATGGTATATCTTCCAACATTGACTCCTCATCATTGTCATTCTCCTCAGCCTTAGTGCGGTTGGCACTTGCGACCACTGTCCCCTTTAGTTGTTTCCCCTTAGTAACATTCTCCCAGTCTCTATCAAGTTCCCAACCCTGTTTGTAGTCGCTTCGGTCGTGGAGGAATTTACTATGCGCCGCCATTGTTAGCATATTTCCTTGAATGACCCATGTGTGCTCCAGTGGCAAATGCCCCATCGAGCTAGAGATCGACGGAAAACTCACCAATTATCACCAAAACCACAGAACCCGGTCTGCTTATAGTCCTTGCATACATCCGGCGAATAATCAGTCACCGTGATCGTACGGATATTCGTTGCCGCTTTGATGGGGCCGAATGATTTGTTCGGCGCATTCGGATTCTTCTTGATGAACGAGGTCTGATTGGCAAGTCCCCTGTAGTTTCCATCGGAAACCTGCACGTCGCTCGACGCCGCTTGACCCTTCGACGATTGCGCATTCTTCACATCCTCATCGAACCAGTCGACATGTTTCGTGGCGTCATTCGTGTCCGCGAGCTGGACCTTGCGATCGGCTGCGGCGGTTGCCGCGGAGGATCCCCGGTTGACGGGCTTGGTATTTGCCGATGACGCGGAGACAATTCCAGAGCCCTTGCCTTTTCTGCGCTTTATGCGCTGGCCAGACTCGTCTTCGGAGGAGGAGAAATCGGAAGAATCGTCGCTTTGTGATTTCGCGGGCGCCGCGGGTCTTTTTCGGATGTTTTGGCTGGCTTTCGCGCCTCGTTTCTTGAATGTGACGACGGGAGGTTGGGGGTCCCCGGCCGGAGCGGTTTCGTTTGTTGGATCTGCCATTGTGAAGCGTGTGACGGGGTATCTTGCAGGCGAATACCAGTTGGAGAAACGATCAAGGACTCGATCTACCTGAGGTTCCGACCTGTCATGTGATGATAAGGCGATTGCTCAGCAGCACGTGACTGTACCCATCGGCTGATGTCATCATTGTAGAAGTCGGCCGAATCTTCTCCGAGGCGATGCTGCTTTATTCATCTTCAACTCCGCGTCGGTTGACCAGTCCTTTCGGTTCTAGAAAGGCGGAGGAGAAACTTTGAAGGTGTCCTAAAGGCGTCTTGCATTTGACTCCTACAAAGTTAAACTACGGAAATTATCGAAATAGTCCGGTAATGAACCACTGCTACTGTTCGTCTCAACGAGATGCCCATTCTACAAATATTTACGTCGTCTGGGCCATTTGATACGTTGGCTTTACAGTACGACATGGCGTCAATCATTCCAATAGATGAAATCAGTGCAAAAAGTTTGCGAATATTGAATAAAATCACGACAAAAGGATAATACCTCTCATATTGGGATCAAGATAGGATGAAACCTCAGACTCTGTACATCCCCCCATCGTTTACTAAAAATAGAAAGATAACTAGCATTAAAACGTTATCTATCTCTTCATGTCATGGATAAGGAGACAGTGAAAATGGGATCTTGTTTCCCTTCTAACATTGTCTCGAACGATCCAGGCAGCGCCCAGCTTTGCAAGGATTATGCAGTCTTATCATTGTTATACAAACCCCCTCCATACTACTTAATTCTGGGCAACAATTCCCTCTGCGGGTGCTCAATTTAGGCTCATTCGTCAACGAGTCGGCTGAAATTGCGATATTCAGATCAATTGTTCGGGATGGGAGATTCCAGCCATCTGCATACGTTGCAATGGACAAATAAAGCCACATGCATAAATGCAACCAAATCATGCTACTTAAGCTTAATTGCGTTTGGCTTATGTGAGAATTCTAGTACGGGATGGATGGATGGATATAGTTCATCCACGGATTTGGCCAGTCTTGCTGTCCTTCGCGGGGGAAATAAGGCAGTCAGGCGCATCAATTCAAGTCATTGCGCATCACAGGGCTGCTAGAGAAGCCTAATCATTGCAATCCGGTTTAGTTATTGGAGAGGCTAATCTAGGTTACACGATTATGGAAAGAAATTGGTTTGAATATTCGATGAGAGCGTGCTGTACCAAGGCTTCCATAGTCACACTATCGGGATAAGACACAGTCAACGTGGAAGCTGCATTGGCTAATTTCAAATTATACTTCTTTGCGACTCTTTTCACTTTTTCTTAAGATGTACACACCAACCCGCTGACCATAGAAAAAGTTCAGTGGCTCAAGATATGGGAGTCAATCATTTGCAAGCGAAGCTCACATGCACCCGTCAAATCCACTCAAACTTCGAACAAAGGCAGCGATGCGGATGGCTGAAGATCCAGACACGGACTTGAGGGGCCGTCTTGCATTGGCGTTGGCGCGGAGGCAACTCCCGTCATTTAGGTGGCTTGCTAAGTGGTACGTGGTACGGGGGGATTTGGCTGGGCACAAGGTTTAAACTTATATATGACTCCTCAGGTGCTGGTTATGATACTTTTAACCATGCCTACTTGAAATCTCAAAGCTATATATACCTGCATCGCATTCTGCGCATTGAGCGGCATATTTCATCCAAACTACACGAAGGAAACCAAGAAATTCACCAATATGGCCTCAGAAATCGTGGAACTGGCTGGAATCATCTCCCAATCAGCAGGAGTCTTGGATCAGTCCTTGAAGAAACATGGCTTATGCATGCCCTCATTTGATGTGGACTCTCCCGTTGACATCCCTCATCCGTCCCAAGCGACAATCGATGCACAAGATAAAGCGATGACCGCATGTATGGAGTTATTGGACCGCCTTAATGGGCCATTAGGCTGTCTGTGTTCTCGGGTTAGTGCACTATACAGCAATCATTTTAAATGGCCAAGATATATGCTAATACAACTCTACTCATATTAATAGCATAGCAACAGCAGTCTACAAGTAATCTTTCATTTCGATGTCGCCAGACATGTGCCACTTGACAAAGAGATCTCCTATATAGATTTGTCCAGGGCATGTGGGGTACACCACCATGACCTGAAACAAGTCATCCGCTACGCCATCGCTTTCCATCGGTTTTTCGCTGAGAAGCGGAAGGGCTATGTCTCCCATTCAGCCTCCTCGCGCAGAATTGTGGAGGATTCATTAGCTCATGCAGGAGTCGCCCAGTTTTATGAATTCACGACCTCTTTCTCGAGCGTGAGTTGATATTGTGTCCGACAAGTACTTGTTACGGATCAACTAATAAGGTCATTTAGTTGCCGGACGCAATAAGTCAATTTAAAGGACATGAGCATCATGAGACAGTGAGTTCATCTCACCGAAAGTTTGAAGTCTCTGAAATATTCAGACTGACACTAACCGCTCTCACGGGGATTTGCTTTATCCCATAACAACGAAGGCTTCTTCCAGTATATTAGTACACGGCCCGACAAAGCGAAACTATTTTCCGAGGCTATGAAGTTCTTCACTGGCGGCAATGTTGACGCCTCACCCGAGTTCCTATCTAAGGGATACCCGTGGCGCTCGCTGCCAATGGGAGCTGTGGTGGTTGACGTTGGCGGCTCAGAAGGGAATATGGGACGCCTAATCTCACTGGAAAACCCGCTTATCCAAGTGATCGTTGAAGATATTCCATCCGTTATAGCGAACGCAGAGGCTGCAGCTATAACTGGTTACTCTAACGTCCAGTTCAAGGCCCATGACTTCTTTTCTCCGCAACCTGTAGTAGCGGATGTATACCTGTTCAGATGGGTTATGCACGATTGGTCTGATGATAATGTCGTGAAGATCCTTCGACAGCTGATCCCTGCCTTGAAAAATGGAGCGAAGGTGGTGGTGAATGAGAGCCTTTGTCCTGAAAACGGCTCCGTGCCGCTTGCTACCGAGAGATATATTCGACACATCGATATGTCTATGCTTGCCCTCAACAATTCTCGTCTGCGAGATGTGGAAGAGTGGAACGATCTATTCCAGCAAGCCGATCCGAGATTTGGGGCCGTGAAATGTTGGAATCCGCCTGATGCAGCACTGGCGATTATGGAGGTAGTCTGGGAAGGTCACTAACATGTCATGACGATGGAACACAGGAAGTCGGGGAACATGTTCTCATTATGTAGTCGGGTATGACTTCCTGATCTATGCTCAAATAACATGCTCAATGGTGACCTCTTCTGCCTCCTTCTGAACTTTCGAAGCTGGCAAATACTGGCGGGCTTACTCGGATTCAACTCCGATCACTTGGTTTCTGATTCTAAAGATTGTCCTGGGATGGGTATTTGATATAGTGAAAGTCAATCTTGATCTGATTAACAAATAAACTGAGCATCCTTGATTCTCGAGTAGCATAACAGTAGGTAGACTGTGATCTGAAAACAAAATAAACAACCTCAATATCAAGAACCCGATAAGCTACCGATGAAGAAGACAACACTTCCACTTTCCCCCTTTCCTCATGATGCCCCCTTCCTTATGACTCCCCTTCCGTATGATTCCCCCGCCTATCATCCCAACCGTCAGCAATGCACACCTTATCATGCTATAGACAAACTCACAATGACCTATAGTGCAGGTGCTAGTGCAACAACAGCACAAGCTGCCTGGCAAGCCCCAAATGCCGCAGTACAGGCCAAGATTGCAGCAGGCGCAGCAGGCAGAGCCACACCGAAGGTAAACCCTGCACCAGCATAACAGGCCACGAAAACATGCGAGCAACCAGCCTGACAGATAGTATAGGCAGCTGGACCTGCGATAGCAGAGGGAGAACAGAGTAAGAAGAATGACACCCAGATGAAAAATCTTTATTTTGGCGAGGAGGTTGGTATTCTGGAGAGGATGACAAGGGTTGTGGCAGAAGATGTGAGGAGGTATGGATTCGAAAGAAAGATGTTCAAACTGTATGGGAGAGAAAACCCGGCCGAAAGCTGTCAAGTTGAGGTAGGTGTCTGGTTGGTTGGTTGAACGTCTGAAGGGCTGAAGGGCTGAAGGTATCTAGAATCCCTGGTATGTATACGCTGTGTGTGTGGGTAGGTGGTTAAGCCCTCTGTATGCATTCACCAGCTCAGCTCAGTACAGTGTAAGCCCACCGTTGAAACCCTTTGACAAAAGATAAACATATGGGAATTCACAGCCACCATTCAGAAATACACACGTCACTGGACTGTGACCATTCCAACTGCTGGCACGTCCAGGCCCGCCAAACGGGGCTAGACCAGGCCGGTTGAACCTGGAACCTTCAGAAGCTTGGTCGGTACCATAATCAATTACCATCTACCCAACGGAGAATCTAAGGTTCCTTATCTAGCGAAGAATGCATACAGAGCTTCGGTATCCTCCAGAGCCCCGATGAACGCAACATGTTGATCAGGGCGCACCAGAACCATACAGCCCTCTGGACTGATCCCATAGCCTCGGTAAGCATCACCACACCCATCCCCGCTTGACGCATTGTCTGCGAATACCCTTGAGTAATCATAGCCAATTTCCTTGTCGAATGGTCTCAGGGGTGACGGCAAATCCATGAACTCCACTCTCTCCCGCGGAGCTGTGTGAACCAGGTATGCGGCAACTGAGCCCACAGGACTCTCGTCTGACTGATTGATGGAGTTGATCAAAGACTGTGGGTGGGATAGTGACTCTGTCAGTTGACCTAAACGGACCCTCTGGGTGGTATCCGTTATATCACCCCCGAAAATGATCAAATGCCACTGGCCTGTGCTGACCAGTCTGTCCTGAAGATGCCAGGGACGAGAGTCGCTCTGACAGATTACACGTTGACTGGCTAATCTTCCACCAACGGTGATATACCTGGCAAGGTGACCCTTGCTATAAGGAGGAGGCGACTGCATTTTTTCCACACTAGCAGCAGGATCACAATCCAATGAAGGAGCCACTATGAGACCGGGACCATAGATCACACCGAGGCCCGAGGCACATGAATTTTCCTCTGAAAGCGTCGATCTAAGTTTGGCAAACTTGTCGGCTGCATGCTTGGGTGTGTCTTCATCCTTTGAACATATTCCCGAGCACATCCGTCGGTCGAAGGCGATTAATCTTTCCGCAACGGGGAGTCGTTCTGCCTGGTATGTATGGAGGAGCTCGGGATTGGCAACGCCTCTCAAAACAGAAGACAGCTTCCAGCCTAGATTGTAAGTGTCCTGCATACTGACATTCATGCCTTGCCCAGCTTTAGGAGAGTGGGTGTGAATGGCATCGCCGGCGAGGAAAACACGATTCGCGACCGAGAAAGTACTGCACAGTCTTTGGCCAACCTTGATGGGCATCAGCATTCCGGTACAGTTTGATCAATAATCTTCCCTGGGGCTAAAGGTGGAAACATACTGTGTATATTGTGGACCATTCAATGTGCGAAGTTTCGAATATGTACGGCTGCAATATACCCTTCAGGACTGCCATCAACGCCGATGGGTGGTAGTCGGCTTTGAATTTGGCTGCAATTGGAGGAGAAACTTGGATGTAGAAGCGAACAAGCTTCTTCTCTCGGGGGATAATCATTAGATTCCCTACATCCGACTTGATGATGCATCTCTTGCGAATGTCAGCTGGTCTACAGTTAGTTATCTTGTCACGACTTCAACAAATAGACAGGGAGACAAACGAAAGTCTGTAATGGGTATGCAGTCCAGAACTCCCCAGTGCCCGTTAGGGGTATGATCGCCTTCCAAAGCCAGATCGAGTCGTTTACGGACCCAGCTATGAGCACCGTCACAGCCAATCAGATATTTTGCCTGGATAATCCTTTCGGTGGGACCTTTGCGTATATCTCTGGACTTTGAGCAATCAGATCGGAGTTGGCGATCGTTATATTGCTTCACATACCTCTTCGTCGGCTTCGGTGACGTATGACTTTGTTCTGAGTTCAACAGGATAACCATTCAGGTCATCCGCCTTATCGTGGGATATGTCCAGCGAAATCGGGATGGTTTCCCATTCGATCTCTACATTGGCATGCGGCCTCACGAAGTTGAGAAGATGCTCTTCTATCCGCCCCTGCCCCAAGGTTGCCTCTTGAAACCTGGACAGGCCCGGAATATGATTTGGGGACACACTATCCCGTCGAAGAGATTCTCGCGACCGACTCTGTGTCATCATATCAGAGGCCCGTGGGCCATCCAAGGCTCTAGTGAGTACTTACCCACAAGCAAACGTCGATGGTTCTATTTGACTCCATCCATATCGATTCGCCAAGACCAAAACTATTCAAGATCTCGAAAGTCCTACTCTCAAGTCCGTCTGCATGCCCAGCCAGGGTACGACCCGGCTTTTTTTCAATAAGCAAAGTTTTAATACCTGTCCGGGCCATCCAAGTAGCAGCCATGAGCCTGCATATTGTTAGCTAGTGTTGAGTGTTCCATACTGGATGTATATACCCAGCTGGACCCGCCCCGACAATCACAACATCAAAACGATCAATGGAATCCATAGTAACGGCCATGGCGGAAGAATGCCGTGTCTCCTAAGGTGAGATTTGTAACATGTAGTGGACTACTATGACTTCCGAGAGGTAAGGAGGGCATGTGGTACATAAATAGGAAAGCCATTTGATCGTATTTCATGAGATCATATCTACATTGAAAGAGGCAGGCGAGGGTGCGTGATAGTCGATCCCTGCTGGGCGTCAAAAATTGGTGTAAAGCTGGGATTACCAGGATATTCCAAATCTTCTTTGGTCGAGCTCATTCGTCTCGACTGCAGATAATCCAATGGCAGGGCATAGATCGTCGCCATCTGACTAGGGCCTCGATGCGCATATCCTGTATCACATTCCCCTCTCGGGCATCAAAGCCGCGAGTGGGGGCTTGGCAGATATCATCGGGCAATTCACCAAATCCTACAAAAGTCATGCTCTTTCGGTCGCTGCCTCTAGGCTTCTAGCATTCCAACACTGCCACCACTATCTCGACTCTGACCATCATCGTGCTACATTTAGAGCCTTTATCATGAAACCTTCTTTGTCTAGGACCGCGAAGATGGAATCCCACCAGGGCCATTTGCAGAAAACCTGGAATCTTCTAGAGAAGCTTGCGCGGGAAGAGGACCGTGTTCTGCTGGACGGAGGATCGCTGAGTTTGGCAGCAGTCGTGTCCGTGGCCAGGTAGGTTGAGCCCAAGCAACGGCCGCGACATCATAGCACCAGCACCACTGACCCGACTTAGATTCTCGAGCAAGGCGTTGGTTCTTGAATCCCACGAGCTAGTGCGACGCCTCGAAGGCAGTGTGAAGACACTAACGAGTCGTCTGGAAAGGGGCGAGCAGGTCTATGGTTCGTATTGCCACCGGGACCAGGGAAGATTACGCATGGGCTTGGCCTGACAGCTTCACCCGCACGGAGCAGCTGCGGATTCTGCAGCATTCCTTCCTGCAGCACCAGCAGTGCGGGATCCTTCCCAATGTGGAATCTGCCGGGTCAAGCTTTGTTGTGATGAGGAAAGCCACAACCTTTCGGCCGAAGTGGTCCGCGGCGCCATGCTCTTGCGCTGCAACTCTCTTCTCCGCGGCCACTCCAGCGTGCGGATCGAGGTGATCAACCTCCTACTCCATGCGTTGAACGAGGGGATCCCCCCCGTCATTCCTCTGCGCGGGAGCATCTCCGCTGTCCTACATCGGTGGCTTGGTCGAAGGCAACCCGGATATCTACGTCCAGGTCAAAGACAAGAGTAATAGCCCCCGGGTCATCAGCGCGGCGGCAGCTCTGGAGGAAGCAAAAATCACACCCCTGATGTTAGAGGCTAAAGAGGGACTGAGCATTGTCAATGGCACTGCAGTCAGCGCTGCTGCTGCTTCGCTGGTGCTCTATGACAGCCACAACCTGGCACTTCTTGCGCAGGTGCTCACGGCCATGGCAACGGAGGCCCTGCTAGGCGCGGTGGACAACTACCATGAATTTATCTCCCACTGCCGGCCACACGAAGACCAGGCTGAAGTCGCGAAAAATCTGCGCTCCTTCCTTCGAGGATCCCGAATCTCTCAACCCACCGATGTCAACAAACTGAGACTGGTCCAGGACCGATATGCCCTGCGCACTGCACCACAATGGATTGGGCTCCAGCTTGAGGATCTCCTATCTGCCGACCGACAAATAAGAGTCGAACTCAATTCGTCTACGGACAATTCACTCATCGGTGTGGCAGGGGATCGCTTCCACCACGGGGGCAATTTTCAAGCGGCCTCTGTGACATCTGCCATGGAGAAGACTCGCAGTTCATTGGTCATGCTGGGGAGGATCCTGCTCGGGCAATGCAACGAGTTGATTAGTCCGTCCATGAGCGCAGGCCTGCCCCCAAACCTGTGCGCAGATGACCCGAGCCTTTCCTTCACAGTGAAAGGTCTGGACGTGAACATGACAGCATATTACTCCGAGTTGGCCTTTCTTGAAAATTCTGTCGCTAGCCACGTTCAGACTGCCGAAATGAGTAACCAGTCAGTCAACTCGCTGGCGCTCATTTCAGCTCGGTACACAGGCCAATCGGTGCAGATTTTGTCCATGATGTGTGCTGTGCACCTGTACATCCTTTGCCAGGCACTGGACCTTCGCGCCTTGAGCCTTGATTTTTTCGCTGCGGCCCAAGCCGAGGCGAAAAAGACCTATGATGAGGTTTTCATTGCGGAGAAAGGGTCGGACATCCCGGATTTCCATGATGTATGGTTGCAGATCACATCTTCCTGGCTGACCACCAGTCAGCTGTATCTCAGCCCCCGCTGCGAGAAGGTAGCTGCACAGTCTTTCAGTTACATCATGGACGCCAAAGCAACAAGTCCGACAGATCTTCTTCCGTCATTCTGCATCTCGGCTAAGCAGTGGAAGGAAATGGTGTCTTGCCTTCTCTACGAGATCTACGATCGTACTCGTGCCGATTTCATTGGAGCCAGGTCCACTCCATCCTACCTGGGGGTGACAACAAAGGCTATGTATGAACTTGTGCGGTGTGATCTAGCAGTTCCTTTTCATCGAGGAGTCAGAGATCACCCGACGATACCAAGCGGTGCCACCAACAACGAACCAAAGAAGACCATCGGATCCCATGTTTCCAAGATTTACATTGCGGTCAGAAGCGGAGACATCATGAAGCCCATTAATAGCCTGCTTTGATTACACTGGTTTTTTTTTTTCTTATTGCTCATTTGCAGATGTGTTGCGTTTCACAGACGCTTGTCGATCCTACCAATAAATCTGATCTTAGCGTATTACATCTACTGCACCGATCCTTCTCGTGCATGCATATGCAGTAAGATAGAAATACTCCACACCCTTCACCCAGGCCGCAGATCTATCACTGAGGAAATTATTCTTCTTGGATCTTCAGTATGATTGGCTTTTGAATATCAATGACTTTGTCGATCTTTATGCACGAAGGAGTACAACGAGCGAATAGATCACTACCAATCAACCATCATCTCTGATAGATCACAGCGACCGTCCCAGTTGATCGGCTCAGGGACGAGATAGCCCATTTTCTCCCAGGGCATGATATGAAGTTTCAAGGTTGGGCCTGAGCCAAACTTGATTCCCAACCCGGCCTGAGCATTCATAGCTATCGAATCTCATTCCATCAAGCCTCATCGAAACCACGAGCCCTACACCCCACATCATCATTATTATCGCCAAGCCAAAACGCCTTCCTTATAATCTTCGCCTCGTCCCATCCACTATCCCAACCAACCCCAATTCACCTCAACCCAACCCCGCCCACCCTGGCATTCTACAAACCCGAAGAAGCAATCTGCGTACGTCCCCCCATCCATCCCCAACCCACTCACCCCCTCACCAAACTAACCCCCCACCCTGGACCCCAGAACAACAACGGCCGCGAATCCGCGCTCCTAACCTTCATCCAAACCCACGCCACCCACGCCACCATGCAAAACAACCCCGCCGCCATCCTCGCCGCGATCGACGAATTCGGCCGCGAAAGGGACTTCCTCATGAACTTCGGCACCCACAAAGGCGCCATCGTAACCAAACTCATCACCGACCGTGCAACGCGCATCATGGTCGAGCTGGGCGGATACGTCGGCTACTCGGCGATCCTATTCGGCTCCGCGCTCCAGCGCGCCGGCGGCCAGAAGTACATCAGTCTCGAGCTGAACCCGCATTTCGCGGACATCGCGCGGAGCTTGATTCACCTGGCGAGGCTGCAGGATGTCGTGGAGGTTATGGTTGGGGGGTGTCGGGACTCGTTGCGGAGGCTGAGAGAGGGGTATTTGGATGGGACGGGGGTGGATATGTTTTTCTTTGATCATGCGAAGGTCGCGTACGTGGATGATTTGAAGCTGTGTGAGGAGTTGGGCCTGGTAAGGCCCGGCACGACCGTGTTGGCGGATAATGTTGTCGTGCCTGGGACGCCGAAGTATTTGGCGTATGTGAGGCGGAGGACGGGGGAGAAGGTGCGGGATGCGGAGGCTGAGGTTGAAGCTGAGGCTGAGGCTGGGAGGGTGAGAGTGAGGGATGGAGGGGATTTCTCGGTGGGGAATCCGTATTTGGTTTATGATACGCTTACGGTGAGGGGGTTGGGGGTTACGGGGGAAGAGGTGCGTTTGATTCTATGGTTTGGTTTGGTTTGGTGGTGCTCTGGTTGGGATGAGTGGGTTTGTTGGATGGATATAGGCTGACTGGTGCTTGCTATAGGATGCTGTTGAGGTGTCGTACTGCGTGGGGAGCGATTCGGCTGCGATGGAACGGCTTTAGGGCTTACGGTGTGATGGGGGATGGCTTAGAGGGGGTGATGACTGCATGCTGGATTTGGAATTGAGTGTTCATGTTGCTTTTTGGTTTCGGGTATCAGAGCTTTTTTGTTAATTCCTGATGTAATGATTTGAATACAATAAGTCGAAGAAGCAAAACCAATTTTCTCAGTTGGGTAGTATACGCGCTTCAATCTCACTGCGGAGATTGGCTTGCTCCACTCATTTAGGGTTAACTGTGATTGTGGTTTGATATTTAGAGGGGATATGGATTGGATTATGATACTGCAGTAATTACTTACCTCACCTGATGCATTGTGAGATGCATGATCATCACAGTAGATACTAGTATGTTACAAAGCATATCTTGTTCACGTTACCCATTGTATATTTTTCTTTTTCCAAGCCGCCGATCCCACGATATCGAGCACGTCGGGTTGCTTGATAGAGGCGATTTATTCTGCAGGTTGTCAATGAAAACAGTAGTGATCAGCATCGACTGATGGGGTAGCAGGAATTATTGTGTTCAATACTTCAGTTTGATAGTCAACTTCCTCATGCAGAATGATGCGGATTGTTGACAGGTAAAGCCCAAAATAAACTTTCGTTCAATCCACGCAACCGTGATGCGATATCGGGAGACATAGTCAATTGTAGCAATGTCATGCGAAGCTAATATATCATCGAATATATCCAAGCGGTAATAGCTAGCGATAAAGCCTAGTGACCTGATCGCATTTAAGGCCTCCCTCGGCGGTCCCAGAAATCCAACCGCCCTCAGGCAGGTATTTTCAAGAAACGGGTCTCAAATTGGTTGACCATGTGCAATACCGTACGAGTCCGCGGCGATCTCCGAGATGAAACCTTATTATGGGCGAGGTGCGCAGAAGGAAGCAGCGAAACTGAAGTGGCCAACCTTCCGCGTCAGCTGCATCTCAAATCCACCGGACGGGTAGCCACTGTTCTGGTAGCACCAATTGTATCTCGGATTCTTCCGACATCCAAGCGCTCGGGTCCCAGAGTAAGTTGGACCCGGGGATGCTTCTCTCTGTTTGCGGACGCCTTGCTCGAGCGCGGGTATCCAGGAACTCAGATCTGTGGAACGCTGCCACATCGATCGAATGGCAGCCTTCGAGCCCCTCAGGCCAGCCATCCATCAGGTGATCCCCGACCAGCCTGAGGCCACCGCCGTGCGCCTCCCCTTCCGGGATCTGGCCAACCTCGTCAATCGACTTGCCTGGTGGCTGGACGGACTGAGCAAGAAGGGCTCCACTATCTCGTGAGCCTCATGCTTTTACTTAGTTCGCATGTTTAGTGAAGGAAACGTGCTCAAAGACGCTTCTGCAGGTACCTGGCACCAAGCGACCTGAGACATATCCTCCTTTGCCTGGCTTCTGCCAAAGTTGGCGTGAAGGTCTGCATGTCTATCTATGAAATGAGCGGGATCAGAAACCAGTATACTGATGAAACGCCTGCGGTTAGATTCTCCTTCTTTCCTCGCGGAATAGCACCGAGGTCAATGACCATCTGTTGAAAACCGTCCAATGCCACACGGTTCTTTTCGATGGCTCTCTACACGCAGCTGTTTCTGAACTTAAAACTGAGCCCCTGGAAGCGATTGAAGTTTCAGATCTCCTAGAGCCGCTTCAAACACCAACACCGGTAGACAAATACCCATGTATAAACACATTAAGCGCGGTCGAACATGAACCCTTTGCTGTATGTATTGGTCCATAATGCTTTGAATTCGAGATACCGCATTCGGTATGCTGACGAAAATACTCAGTTTTTGCATACAAGTGGCTCTACCGGATTGCCAAAACCGGTGATCATGGCCCATGGAGCCATTGCAGCCCAGGATGCCCAGCTGAACCTATCCTCGAGTGGGCAGCTCGGCGAGAAAATTCAGACTGCTTTGTTAGCAGAAGCTCAAAGACCTTATATATCATTTCCTCTCTTTCATGTTGCCGGGTTAGCTTTGAGTTGTCCCGTACTTTTCTCTGGCTCCGCGCTGGTCTTCGGATACCCTAACAGGCCCCCGAGCTGCCAAATATTCAAGGACGTCCTTCGCTTAGTTCAAGCAGACGCCGCAGTAATTCCGCCATTGATCGTAGATCGGATTCCACAGGATCCACCTCTTTTTAACTCAATCAGTTCCGATGTGAACTTCATCTTAACCGGTGGTGGTTCGTAATCATAGCTTTAAAGACTTGGATGCGACATGCTGACGGAATCATTTCATTTCATAGGTCAAGTTAGCCAGAAAGCCGGGAATATTGTGTCCCGAAAGACAAAACTTTTGATAGGAATGGGTTCTACCGAGACCCTTGCGTTGCCACAACTTATGCCCGAGTCTGATAATTGGCATTGTTTTCATTTTGCAAAAGCTCACGGTAGCATTGAATGGCATCCAGCCTGGGATACTTCCCGTGATGTTGAAACCCCAGAGGACGAGATATACGAATTGGTGATACACCGAAGTGATGAGTTTGAAGAATACTAAAAACTTTCCCTCATCTCACGGAGTGGCGGACGAAAGATCTATGCCGCAAACATCCCGCCATCCCCAACCATTGGGAGTATCAGGGTCGAGCCGACGATATAATTGTGTTTTCAACAGGCGAAAAGTTCAATCCGATCAGTATGGAAGCCAAAATAACCGCACTTCCTCATGTAACTGGCGCTGTGATTGTGGGGAATAAGCGCCCCCATCCAGCCCTATTACTTGAACTAGAGCCTTTATCCTCCGAAGGTGCAGTCCATGGAATCGTCAAAGCCGTCCATGATATCAGCATGGATAGCTCACGCGACGCACAAATTAGAGAAACCGATATTATACCTGCCGAAGCAGAGAGGCCATTTATTCGAACTCCGAAAGGAACAGTGCACAGGAGGCGAACTGATGATTTGTACTCACAAGAGATTGATTCTCAATACAAAGCGTCCGAAAATACTAGCTATAAAAGCTTGCCTATCACATTGGATTTTACAAGCCGGAAGACTTTGGAGACTACATTAACCCGGCTAGTTGGCTTCATAACCTCAATTGAAAAGCTTGGGCCTCATGATGACTTCTTTAAATGCGGCCTTGATTCGGGACAAGCTCAGATGGTGGCCGCAACGCTACGAAGGCAACTCACAGACAAGCAACAAAAAAGCTTCTCCCTAATAGATGCAATATACATGTACCCAAATGCCCATCAGCTGACGCAATATGTATTTGAGGAGCTTGATCAAAGCAATTCAAAATACTCTTCTCAAATGTTGGAGAGAGCATTGGAAAGGTAGGCTTTATCGGTCCGATAATTTTCATGTTCAACAAATTGACATTTCAGAAGATTCAGGAAGCTTCTACCACAAAGTTCTGCCACTAGAAAGTCCGATAGGAATGGCCAGCCAGACAATGTCCTGTTAACGGGAAGCACAGGATTCGTTGGCTCTTTTTTACTCAAGGCCCTCCTCAAGCGTGATGATATTAGTCAAGTTACTTGTCTTGATCGGTCGGTCAAAGTAGGGGTAGAGCCTGTTAGGAGTCGTGTGCAACGACTGCAAGGGGATCTCTCACAGCCTTGTCTTGGATTGTCCCAAGATAAATATTTCCAACTCCTGGGCAGTGTGACAAAAATTATCCACTGCCACTGGGCTGTCAACTTCAATTGGCCCATGGCTTTGTTTGAGCCAAATATCCGTGGAGTAATTAACCTCATCCTTTTCTCCCACGAGGCCAGCTACAATGCTCCCATGGTCTTGATTTCCTCCATTGCTTCTGTCAATAAGTGGAACCAGCCACAGCCTGTTCCGGAGTTGCATCTCACCTCGCCTTCTTATGCTCGGTCGGGATATGGTCAAAGTAAATTACTCTCGAGTCTACTGCTCCACGATGCTGGCAAGCAGCTGGGGTTGTCCTTTATAATCTGCCGTCTCGGCCAGGTAGGAGGCCCTGTGCATGAGAAAGGCGTTTGGCCGCACCATGACTGGTTTCCCACCATACTCCGAGCATCGAGGGCGATTGGATACATACCTAGTTCGTTGGGGAGTGCCAATGGCCTAACCTGGATACCGGTGGATATATTGGCAGAGATACTGACAGATCCACATCTCGATGGCTTCAATGGTGGTGAGAGCGAAGTCACATCTTACTGCAACCTTGTGAATCCCTCTACGATAGCATACGAAGATGTCCTTTCCACCATCTCTGGGAGGCTGCAGCCAGCCTGCAAGGTAGTACCACTATCTGAATGGGTTCGTTTGCTAGAAGCCTTTTCGGTAGAAGAACAGGGTAAAGGGAGACCTACTCCGCCGGGGGTGGAGTTACTGGCCTTCTACCAAGGCCTAGTGAGCCCCTCGGAAAGTTCTTCTGTCCAGCTCAGCACTAAATCAACGGAAATACGAGTTCCAAAGCTGAAGGACATGGGGGCTGTGAGTCGGAAATGGATGGAAATATGGTTGGATCAGTGGGGGTTCTAGCTTCTCAGTTCATGCACATTGTTGGAAGACGGAAAGGAATGACGATGGTCGCGTGATTTATTGTATATATATATATATTTCTGGGGTGTTTCTCAATGGGGTCTTTCAATTCAAGTCTTGCTATATCCAGTTCGCCCCATGACTCCCTGCCGGATTGGATCTGTTGGGCAGACAGCGGAGAAATACAACAACGTCCAAACAGGTCTGTCCATACCAAGAGGAGCGTTGAGAAAGCCAACCATGGGTATGGGGCCGGCACCAGAGCGTTCCGTGGCTCTTCCCGCTGCCCCTCAGCCTGGCGTGCCAGAGTCTCAGGCTGGCACGCAACCTGATTTGCAGACCAGGCTCCAACTCCTTTGGTCCATAATGAGGAGGATGCAGGTTATTGACGCCAGAAACTTGTTTTGCAGGGGATGCACGGAGTTGGGAAACAAACAGTCTTGCAAACAATGGATAAGGGGCCGGATCGGGTAATCACTTGTATTCGATCTGTTATTCCTGTGGCAAGACGCATCGGTTTTGTCCGATGTCCACAGGCGTGATGCAACTTCTGTCGATTTTTCTGGAAAGCAGGTTGATGGCAGGCAGGATACCCTATCCGTTCGGACTGGATGAAGACCCGATCCTTTCTCGATTGCCGCGTCATGGATCTAAGAACCAGAGTTCAGGCTTGTTGATCATATCTCTCATCATTATATAGACCAATATTTAATCGTTCACAATGTGCTGATTCGGATTGACACCCAGAGCAGAGCATTTTCCTTCCTCAATCCAATCCGCAAGACAACCAGTGCCTGTCCAATGACGCTCCCCGATCTTTCATCCCAGATCCTCTCCCCGTTGGATCACACCCTTCCAAAGGTGTACTTCACATTCTATCTCTCATTTCTCTTGCAAGATCCAAAGCGCGGTGCCGAGTCCATCCAGAAGGGGCTCACCACATTGATCAAATTGATCCCTTTCTTAGCGAAAGATGTCGCCCCGTCCTACGATGAGAATCACGACAATGTCCACTGCATCCAGCCTCCCTCGGCTGCGTCTCAGGCAATCCCCATGCTTCAAATCCGACATCACCCAACCCAGCATGTTCGTATGATGATGGACACTGCAACTTGTACAGGAGTGGAAGATCTGCGTTTCTCGGAGAGATATGCCCCATTACCCGCAGTGATGGACCCGGAAGAGAGCCAACCCATCCTGCGATTTGTCGCCAATGTCATGGCCGATGGAATCATCCTGTCTCTGAGTTTCAATCACAAGGCCAATGATGGAACGGGCATTGGAAATGTCCTTGAGGTCCTGTCTATGTGTTGTCGGAGCGACCTCCCTCCCTTGGTTCCCCATCAGAATGATCTCCAGTTACGCCGGCAGTTGGCTTCGCCCAATATCACTTTGAAGCAGCCATGGAGGGACTTCTCGGAAGGTTACACCACCGAGGAAACCTTCCATTGCATAGAAAAGGACAGATGGTCCACGGCGCGGGAAACGATGGCTTCGGAATTGGACACATTCCGGTTCAAATTCTCGAACCAGAAGGCCAAAATGCTGAAGAGAGCCTGCATGTCCGTGTTATCGCAGACGAAAGGAGGGTCGAACACCGGTCCACCGGAGTTCATGTCATGTTATGATGTGATGACTGCCCTGCTCACCGTCTGTCTGCAACAAAGTGAGGGTCCGGAGGCAGAAGAGAAAGAGGACTATACCGTCGCCCATGTTGCGAATGTGCGGGCTCGAATGGATCCCCCATATCCTGGGCATTATATGGGAGATATGGTCACGATGGTGTTAGTGAGCGAGTCCAAATCTGCCGATCTAGTAGACACAAAAAAGACGAGCGCTGCAGCGAAAGAACTTGGCATCCGTGAGGACGAGTTGTTGCAAATCGCGAACATGGCTGCCAACATGCGCCAGAAACTACTGGGCGTTGATGATCAGTACATCCGCAGCCTCCTCGACCATTTGCAACAGCAACGCGATTGGAGTCAGATGAATATCAAGGGCGGAGATGTCTCATACTCCAGCATTCGACACCTGAAGGTGTATGATTTTGATTTTGGTCCGAACTTGGGCAAAATCGCCGATTTTCGGCTATACTTCGGGCTCCTCGACATGTTCTGTCTTGTGCTGCCTGCGGGGCCCGGGAACGACTGGGATATGCAGTTGAGTCTAGATCCCGACTTCCAGCAAGTGCTGATGAAGAATCGGCTCTTCCGGTGGGCCCTGAAATGATCTGCCTCGTGGCTCTGCCATCTGCCATCTGCCATCTGCACTCGGCACTCTGCAGGGCAGATTCGTGACGTCACCCTGCGTGCCTGAGGCCCACGCAGACTCAGCCTTGCCCTGCGCCACGGCACGTGCCCGCCACGAACCGGGGTCCGGGCGTGGCTGATTCGTCCCGAACGGGAAATGACTCGATCCGTCGATCTTCTCATCATGACCCGCTCGCCCAGGGCCCGGAATAAATACTGTCTCGCGCCTCTTCGAAGTCCCTTCTGATTCTCCTTCTTTGCTCTCTTCATTGACCCTCCAATATCTCCAACCTCCAACCTCCAACCTCCAACCTCCAACCCACCATGTATCCAAACAGTATGCTCATGCCCCACTGCCTCCCCGCACTCCGGCATGCGATACTGACTATTTTCCAGGGCCTCCGTATCCCACCCACCAGGGCCCGCCCCAGGGCTACCACCAACAATCATTCCATCACCCCCAACAACAATACATGCAGCCTCAAGCTCCCCCCAACCAAGGATATCCCCCCTATGGCCAGCCTCCGTATCCCCAAGGCCCGCCGCCCCCAGGACAACAAAATTTCTATCAAGGACCTCCCCAAGGTTACCACCACGCGCCTCCTCCCCCGCAAGCCTACCAACAAGGGCCTCCTCCACAGGGTGCCCCGGGACATTTTCGCGCAGCATCTCCATACCCGCCTCAGCCCCAATTCCAGGGCCCGATTCCCTCAGTGCCGTCCCCGGGTTACGTTCCCGGCCAACAGGCATTGGGCGACTTCCGCGCTCAAGCAGACCAACTCCGTCGCGCCATGAAGGGATTCGGCACCGACGAAAAAGCGCTCATTCAGGCCCTCGCCAAATTAGACCCTCTTCAGATGAGTGCCGTGCGATCTACCTACGCCCAACATATCCGCCGTGATCTCTACAAGGACGTCAAATCCGAGACCAGTGGCTACTTCCGTCAGGGTCTTCTCGCCATCATCGACGGCCCACTTACACACGACACGACCTGCGCCCGGGACGCAGTCCAAGGCATCGGGACCAAGGAGTGGCTCCTCAACGACATCCTCCTGTCCCGCTCCAACGCCGACCTGAACTCAATCAAGTCCACCTACGAGCGGACCTACAAGCGCCCCCTGCAAAAAGACGTCGAAGGCGACCTATCCTTCAAGACCCTAAGCCTCTTCTCGATGGTCCTCCGCGCCACTCGCCACGAAGAATCCGCCCCCCTGGATCCCCGAATCATCGAAGCAGAAGCCCAATCCCTCCACGCCGCCACAGCCGCTCGCATGGTCAACAACGCCGAAGAAGTGTGCGGCATCTTCTCCCGCTCTTCAGACGCGGAACTCCGCGCTATCAACCAGGCGTTCTCCGCTCGATACAACATCCAACTAGACAAGCACATCGACAAGGAATTCTCCGGCCACATGAAAGACGCCTTGCTGCATATGCTCCGCACCGCCCTGGACCCGGCCATGTACGACGCCGAGCAGCTCGAGGACTGTATGAAGGGCATGGGAACCAAGGATGAGAAGCTCGTCACCCGCGTCGTCCGTTTACACTGGAACCCCCAACACATGGACCAGGTGAAACGCGCGTACCGCGTCCGGTACAATCGGGACCTGCTCGACAGAGTTAAGGGAGAGACCAGTGGTGATTATCAACGGTTGATGCTTGCGCTGTTGGCCTAGTCGAAACCATCACTTCCTCTCCTCCCTTCTCTCCTCCCTTTCTTATGTCCCTCTATTACCCCCATCTCCTCACTTTACTCCAAACCTCCATCCACCTCCAACATGACGGCCACGATAACGACTGGATAACGACCGGGTATGGCACTGTACTTCTATTTCTGGGCTACGGGCGGGATACCTTACTTCGATAGATCGGTTGGGCGGTATTGCTCTTTTTCATTGTTTTTATCATCTCTCTTGGCGTTCTTCTCATGTTTTATGTTAGGAGTTACACACTGTAGTCTCCAATTTTAATCTCTCTCTCTGTCTTTTCTTTGCCACTCAACAGAGTAATAGCCCATTAATTCCAGATTGGTCTCGTGACTATTACATCATATCGTATCGTATCATATCATAGTAGCCAGATTCTAACTTTCTTTGTTTCTTTCTTTCCTTCCTTCCTTCTTTTTTTTTTCTTTTGTTAGGGTGTGTGACCTTGCTTGCTTCCTTCTAGAATAGTCCGAGGAGATCCATGGTACGTAGGTAAGATAGGCACCATAGGTACGTAGGTGGTAGAGCTTGCGTCAAACAGACGAAACAGAAACAGAAGCAGAGCAGAGCAAAAACCAGGGAAGCAGGACGAAGTTAAAACGTAAGAGACCCAGACCCAGAGAATGGAAAAAGTTCAAATTCATCGTCACAATTGTGGGGGGCAGGCATACCATGCTACATAAAATAAAATCATGTCATGCAATGTCATCAAAGGTCATAATCAGTCAGTCAGTCAGTCAGTCGTAAGGAAACATAAAGCATAATTCAGCATGAGAGAAAAAAAAAAGACGAAAAGAACAAATCCGACATCCACCTTTTGATCCAATCTCGTAGCTTTAGACCACCTCCCCTGCAATGAACACATGGGTTCCAGGAAACAGCCCGGTCAGACCGGCGTAGCATCCCCAGTACCAATCCTCGTTGATATTCTCTGCCTCGGTGATCTCGGCGCCCCGCGGGAACATCAGTTCATCCTGGACGCCGTCTTCGGGGTACCAGGACCACAAGGCATGGAGGACTAGGCCGACGCCACCGTCCGGGGGGAATCGACGGGCTGGGGTCGGGGATGAGACAGTCGGGTTGGATGAGTTGGGAAAGGGGGAGGTGGTGGTGGGTGTGCTTGGTTCGGAGTTTCGATCACGGTCACGGTCACGGTCACGATCACCGATTGTCCAGGGTCTCAAACGAGAAGCTTTTTTCCGTCGCTCGGAGCCCTCTTTCCAGCTCCAGTCGCCGGAACCTGATCCCGGGGAGGCGACGTTGGGGTTGTCGCTTGTTGGAATATGTGTGGGGATCAGGGAGGGTGAGGCTGTCGGAGAGGGCTGGAGGTGGTCGTCGTTCAGGGCGCGGCCGCCGACAAGGTCGTGGACAATGACACGGCGTTGGCCTTCTTCATGTTCTTCGAAGCCGATGACGGTCATGCGGTGGCCTTTAGGGCAGCGACGCCACCCGTTGTGGCCGTTTTCTTTGCGGATTTTGCCGATCGCTACGAGACGGAGGTAGCAGCTCGTACAGATATCGTAGTCGCCGTCGTTGCATTGGAGACAGTGGAAGCGAGGTGTAGAGTCTGCGATTGGCTGGGCGCAGATGTCACAGTTTGTGGCAATGGAGAGAATCTTGTACGTTTCTATTGAGGAAAGGGTGGTGGAGGTGTTGCTGGTGGCTGCGGGTGGCGATGAGGAATTGCTGCCTGGACCGATGCGACAGATGGGGAGAAGAGTGTGCGTGCAGCATCGGCCTTGGTTGACGCAGTGGTTACAGAACCCCCAGTCACCCTCGTTGCATTGGTTGCATTTCCAGTAGCAGTCGTTTGCTGGAGATTGGCAGGTGTCGCAGAAGAAGCCGGTTTGTAACCTGCGGGCTGGATCGTCGGTGGTGAAGACCCTCCCATCTCTATCGGAACGGTAGGCCGTGTTTGGGGCACGACGATACCTGCGGGATAGTAATATATGCTGCTGCGACTCGGGTGATGGCGGAGGCTGGCCGTTCGAGGAGGCGAGGATGCGTTCGAAGCCCGCCTCTGCGGATGCTTTAAAGCCTGGCCAGTCGAGACACCCCTGGTTTGTGCGATAGCATCTCAGACACAGGTAATGTTCGCCGTCTTTACACTTGGGACATTTCTTGTGCAACTCGTATTGGATATTCGGTCTGCTGCATCGGTCGCATGATATAGACGGCTCGGAGTACGAGGTTGCGGATCGTGGCACGTTTGATCGGGACGAAGAGGGTCGGGATCGTGCTTCGGGCCTAGATGGTCCCCCGATCTCTGCCAATAGAGAACTGGTTGCAGGGATAGTCACTTCAGGGCTTGTCGGCCAGGAACCATTCCGCATGTTCCGATCCGGCGATGCGATTACTCTGGGGGAATCTATTGATAGCCGTCCCGGAGCCCGACGAATGGCCCGCTCCCTAGGGTTACCTACCCATATATTCGGGACGCTGTGATCAGAGGCCGTTGCGCGTCGTGACCGTAGCGTAGCCGATTCTGCAGTCCTGACTCGCGCAGCCTGCGAACCCCGAGGCCGATCCGCAACCATGTTACTCGACGATCGTGCCGCAGGCCTCAGCGCCACCTCTGACGAGGATGCCGGGTTCACAGCCACAGGGGACGTTCTTCGTTGACTGCTGCCCTGGTCCGACAGACGTCTCTGATGACCCGGGGCCCCATTTCGCGACACAAGCGGATCGAGCAGATACGACCTCGATACGGGAGGGTTCCGACTCGACGTCGAGGTGTCCTGGGGTCTCTGCACTGACTGTGAGCGAGCGCGGGGTCGCGATGACGACGACTGTCTCGTTTCATGTGACTCTGGCCGTTGCTGGGAGTGCGAACGCAACCTATGCCTCCGACGATAGGCGTCAGCGATGCGCTCACTCAGCTCCTCTTCCTGCGAGGGACCCAGATTATCCAAATCAATATCGTCCAACAGCCCTTCCTCGAAGATTTGCCGCAGAATCTCCTCCTGCATAGTCTCGGTGTCCGAAAAACTCAGCAACGACCGCAAGCTAGACTGGTGTTCGATTGTTCTGCCGTATTGAGAAAGGTCTCCCCCCACTGGGGTCTGGGCCGGCCGCTGTCGCCGTGCAGCATGTTCCTCCTCCCGACGCCGTCGCGACGCATCCGCATCCGTACTACCCGTGCGACGAGTCCGCGACGACTGCCTTGACCGCTGACCACTCGATCTCGTTCGGGCCCGGCTCTCTTGCAAACTGAGTTCCTGAACCTCCCGTAGTAACCTTCGATCCTCGTCATCCGATACGGGGTGACGCTCCGGGGAAGGCAACGCAGGGAATACCGAGTCCCCAGGTTTGTATTTCTGTGCGATTTCTTCCTTTTCCGAGTTTGGTCGGCCTCGATCCGGGGTTGCTGTTAGGAACATATCCAACAAAGTCGTGACGGTGGCATTAGGGCGGGTTTCGCGGACGACTGCGCGACAGGAGGGGCAGGTGAAGCGGACGGATGAGCGAGAGCGAGATGCTTGTGCAGCGAACCATTCTTTCAGGCAGGAGCCGCAGAATGTGTGGAGGCAGTCGAGCAGGGTGAGCGGTTGGTAGAGAAGGTCTGTGCAGATCTGAGGGGTGTCAGTAGGTGCATGATGGTCCAGAATCCAGCATAGCTTGTATGGTTACGCTGTGAACGGGGCAATATTTTTGCTGCCAGCCATGACGGCTTAGGCGCCTGACGTATTATTCCAAGATCCGTGAGGATTGGGCCAGCTGGTCAAGCAAGGGACACCGACAATCGGTTGCGGGGAGCGAGCCCCAGACCGCATCCCGCAAATCCCCCACGTTGGATTGGGTCTGGGGGAGGTGGACGGTGGACGGCGGACGACTTACGGAGCAGGTGAGTTCCTTCTCCAGATCCCCCTGGAAGGGACTGGGCTGTGGGTTGGCCGCCATGAGGATGATGGGTGAGACGGCGAGGGAAGGGAGGGACGGAAGAGGCAGAAGAAGTAAACAGGCGGTGGTTGGAGAAGCGAATCGGGCGGGCAGGGCGAGCCAGTCCCACGGGTCGATCCCGCCTCGGATCCACTGGGTCAGAACATGATGAAAGGGAATAACTACTACTAGAATTGAATTAGAAATAGAAATACACTATCACGAACCCACTATCACGCTACTGCTAGACGATTCACCTGGACCCATTATTCAATCCTTGCCGTATTTTTCCTTTTCCCAGAACCAGTGGTATAGATCCTTCGCGCTGCCCTCATCCTCGACGTAATCCCCCACCATCTCCGCCGTCTCGTTCGACTCCGCCAGATCCGCGCCCGTCCCCGTATCGCTCGATGTCATGTCAACCGTCACACTACCAGTCTGGTGACTCAGGATCTCCTCTGTACCACTTCGCGTCCTCTCTGCAAGATCACGAGCACCTTCCCGGGCCGCGTCCGCATACTCCTCCGCCTGCTCGCGGGCGCGCTGAAGCAGCTCCTCCGGCGTCGGGTATCTGCGAAGCGCCATGAGGAGGAGATAGTAGCTCTTGACAATAGCAGAGTACACCGCATCCTTGGCCAGCATCGTGAAGCCATGCGAGAAGAACCCTTTGAGGACCTCGCCCGGCAGGCCGGCGTACAGAGCAGACACGCCCTCCGTGCGGGCAATACTAAGAACATTGCTGATGATAGCCGGAGTCAGAGATATCCCATCATCTTCCTGCTTATCTTCTCCGTCAGAAGACGGTGGCCGATTATCCGCGACTTGCGCTCGTGTCTTCGCCATCGAGAACGGATACGTCACCGACGACGCGGCCGACTTGCTAACGGCCGCCAACAGGAACGTCGCCCACGGGGAGGGTTTCTGGCGTTTGTCCTGCGATAGTAAACCGTATTTGAGCATCTCATTGAGAAAGAAAGTAATCGACGGGTTCAGCGTGAGGATCAGAGAAGCCGAATACCCGGACCAGAACCCACGAAGGCCCTTCTCAGCTCTGATCCGGGCGGCAATCTCTTTTGTGTCTGCAGAAGACTTCGAGGTCTGCTTCCTCGCCACGATATTCGCCAGCGGGGTTGTGAACAGCTTTGCAAAGGCCCCTGCCAGGACCCCGACCGCCAACTCATCCAACACCGGTAGAACAGTATGCTTGCTCCTGCGAGAACTGCCGAACCGGGCCCGGATTCTCCGCTGGCGGAAGAACTCGTAGGCTAGAAAGAAAAGGAAGGAATCTGCGACAGACTTGAACGTATCCTGCGCAAGGCCGGTGTAAAAACTTCCGATCCCTTCCTCGGCGTAGATCTTGCGGGCTGCGTCGATGACGCTCGTGTATTCTTCTGCTTCTTGATCCTCCTTGCCGTCTGCATTTGCCTTCTCTTTAGCTGTGCCTTTTTGTCGCTGCGTCTGGAGTCGGGCTACGATGAGACTCAAGGGATAAGTGGCGATGTTGGAAAGTGCAGCCCCAACGGCGCCCGCAAGGGCATTCCCCAGCGCAGGGAGGGCAGGGCCGCTCAAGGCCGCCCGTTTCCAATCCTCCTTCGGTCGCGGTTCTTCATATCGATGGTATAGTTGGTAGGAGTCCTATGAGGATGCATTTCTTGTTGGATGAATCCATGAAGCCCGGGATGGAAACAACATACCAGCTCCAGACCCTCGTCTTCGGACATTGTGTGTGAACAAGCCTGAGGCTTCCGCCGTAGGGTGAAAGAATGGGCTCAGACTGCTATTGTCCACAAGGTGTGCTGAGAGTTAGGATACACGGGTTGACTGAATACAGGCTGCAGTGAAACAACAATAGTCCCTGCTCGATAGCATGATGTGAGAGCACCAGGCCATCGGACGGACAATAGACGAGTAGATAATGGAGGAGGTGGTGGTGCTCATGCCGGCCGAGGTTGGCCAACCGGCGCCTCCAGGCCCTGACGTCACGTCCCGGGTGGCCTGTGCGGGGTGCATGTGATGCTTATGCTGGCTGCCATGAGGAATGCTACGATGGCAGCATTGCTGCGCACGTACGCTGCGAGCATTCCAGCCCTCAGCTTCTACGTCTGCGCCAGGAGATAATGTGGTTATCAGTTCCATTTCCTTTTCGTCCATCAAGCCCGAAAGCTGTCTAGATACAGGCAACTGAAAAATTCATCCATTCCATCTCATTAACGAGAAACACAATACGATACCATAACCCATCCCAAAACGACGAAAAGAAACCCCGACGATCCTGAACCCCTTAACCCATTGGCGAAAAAAAAAGGTCCCTTCGAGCGAACCGGCGCAATAAAACGAGAAAGCATTAAAACGTAGAATTCCAATCCCACCAGGCCAGCTTTGTGGTAGGTCTGACCGACCCCCAGGGAAGCCAAGAGCGGGCCGGAATCTTTTCTTTTTCTTTTCTCTCTTGTTTGGTTGTTTAACCACCGAAACCGTAAAGGGTGCGGCCCTGGCGCTTGAGAGCGTAGACAACGTCCAGGGAGGTGACGGTCTTGCGCTTGGCGTGCTCAGTGTAGGTGACGGCGTCACGGATGACCGACTCGAGGAAGGACTTGAGAACACCGCGGGTCTCCTCGTAGATCATGGCGGAGATACGCTTGACACCACCACGACGAGCGAGACGACGGATGGCGGGCTTGGTGATACCTTGGATGTTGTCACGCAAGATCTTACGGTGACGCTTGGCGCCACCCTTGCCGAGACCCTTGCCTCCTTTTCCGCCTGTGAGATGAGAGGTTTAGCATGTCAGATGATTCTCAGGCCATGTAACAAATCAATCCCGCGGCAGCCACCATGGGCTGGCGCGGCGTCGGAGACGATGAGATGGGGTGGGATGGGACGAGATGGGATAAGATGGGACGGGCGGATACACGACACGACGCGCGTGGGCGATATCGGTACGCGATCACGTGCCGTCAGGGCACTGCATCCCCAGGGCCCGTCATCGTCATCCACTCGCAGCCCCGGCCAGGCAGCTGCCATTCAGGTGAGGGTAAAATGAGATGGATAATACTTACGTCCAGTCATATTGTTAGAAGGGGGAGAAGATTAGATGATGCAAAGGAGATAAATTCCCGATGGAAGTGGTGGTGGGTGGATGGTCGGCGTGACGCGTTGCGGGCCGGTCGCTGAGATGGAGGGTTGCAAGAAGGAAGAAAAGTCAGGAGAGAAGGCGAGCAGAGGCGGGCGGGAGAGGAGCTCCCCGTTTATATAGGTTTCGGGTCGTGGGCGGCAAGCGAGAGCGTGATCTGGTTGCCTTGCCCCTTGGAGTGAATGACTAAGCCCCAGAGGGTGATCTGGAAGGGTCAAAAAGCAATGGGGGGCGCTGATTGGCGGGCGGCGGCTGGGAAAAAGGGCGTTATGAACGGCCGCTTTGGAGGTGGTGATTTCGGGCGTTGCAGGTTGGCGTGCCGCCCGCCCTGGCCTCCCTCGCCCGGGACCGAGCCACGCGGGTGGCCGGTCACGTGGGGCTTGGCGCCCGCAGATGGCGTCCACTTCTATTCGGCAGTAGTTCTGCGTACTACTAGCATACCACTACAAAGTGCAGATGTCTACGTGTCTAGATGGTATACTCTAAGATCGCATCACTCGGCTAGAATCTTCGTCACGTACCAAAACTCCCCTCAAATCAATTCCGATAAATACAGGAAAAACCAGCTAGGCCAGCCTCAGGAACAATGCAGCAACAGCATAGAAATAAGCGACTCCCCTCCTCCCCCACATCATGAAATCAAATACAGAATACAGAAAAAGGACAATCGTGAAGGCAACATATGTTCCAGACGCCGTACAAATATTAGCCACCAGCAGAGTAAATGATGGACAGTAGTGATGCAAATGCATTAGAATGCGAGTACTTTTTCATGGGCGAATGCTGCGCCTCACCCCATCCGTGGGGGAAGCTGCTCGTGCTGCTCAAGGGCTTAGCGCGCTGCTGCATACCCTTGAAACAGCAGGGCGAATTCTGTCGATTGGGTTGGAAGAAGAAAGAGAAGACGGCAAACAAGGCAGAAAAAAACGTCAAATCGTGATCATGGTCGTTAAACAATCGTAGCCGCACCTCAACAAAAAGTGTAGCCTCCCTTATATCGTCGGTTTATGTGATTCAAATGAAGTACTAGCCCGGCATGGAGGTAAGGCCCTCGCGGTTTATTGCACATCGCAAAGGACCATAACATCAATGCCGAAGGAAGTACACCCTCCATGGTAAAGACAAAAAACTGGGATGGCTGTGTATGACACGGCTTCATAGAGACAATTCGCGGCAATCCGTATTAGAAAATTGTGTTGAAAGTTAAAAATTCCGATGCATGAACATTAGTGTTCAGACAGTTTTAACCCGTTAGAGGGAAGAGGTGAGGATTTCCTGTTGTTCGTGTATAACGACACAGGGCTGGGTAGATATGTCAAAGGTCATTTGTGTCAAGGCTTATAAGGCATCAGCCAAATCTAGATCGTGAAAGCTTCATTCATCCTTGAATGATAGCTGGAGTCTTCGTTTCATTCAGAAAGTTGTTCGGGAGGTATGGATATCCATTATGGTTCGAGGAAGATGGAGCAGCGGAAGGATTCCGTGAATCGCTACCAAAGACTGCTTCTGTGCGAGGTGACATGCGAGGTGACGAGCAAGGAGATACTGAACTGGAACTGCTGTTGGAACCTGAGCGGCTCCCAAAATCTCTGGTTGCCGTTGGGGGACCGTCAGCACCAGTTGAGAAATTCGCCGACCCAAAGAAGCAGTATTTGTCAACTAGCTCTTTGTACACGGAGGATTCGCGATGGGGCTTGCCGGAAACAAGAGTGGAGGGTTTCTGGTGGTTTGAGGGTCCGGTTTGGGGGCTACCTTTGCCGGCTGCAGGCGCATTCTCCACTTTTAGACTGGTTTTCTTGTCCAAAGACTGACCATGGTTCCCACGCGAGGGAGTGGTAGACTTTGCTCGTGCTGTCAGTGTAGTACGGTCATGTGTCGGTTTAGTTTGCATAGCCGCAGACAAGGAGGCCTCGAAATCATAGCGATTCCCAAAAATTTGGTGGCCTTGCTTATCGCGGCGTATCGGAGCAACTGTTTCAACATCGTGTGGATCATCGTCGCCCAAAGGCTTTGTTTTGGTATTCTTGGGCGGGCTGCCAAACGAGATGTACTTATCCATCTCTGAAAAGGCATCAAAGGATGGAGGCATTGAGTGCGGACGGTTGTTAGACCCGACAAAGCTCCTGCTCCGAGGCAATGAAGTTCGAGGCTTTGCGGGGGGTGGAGCTGATGACCCGGGCTTGGCTTTCGGGGTTCTAATGAAGTTGATCTGATAGTTCTGGGAATTGTTGTTGTCCCAGAACTCCTGGCCGCCGACATTATAACGAACGCAAACAAACATCGTTTTCTTTTCCAGGTTTGTCTGATCGTCCAATTTGATATTGAACGAGAAGCGATCATAACCATCATGAGGATGTTTCTGTCGACCATCATCACTGTACTCTGCTGACACCTCGGAAACGGTCTTCCAATGATCCAGGGTAAACCGGGCAGCAACATGCTTGTGGAAGGCTAAGTTGGCGACCCCGACAACACCAATCATAGTGTTTTTGTCGGAGGATAGAAACAAACGCTCCAATCGAACGCGTTGCGTGGTCCTGGAGGAGATATCTCTTGGGAAGTTCGCTAAGCCAAGTTCCCACTCGAAAGAGGGCGTATCCACATGACCCTTCTTAAACGGGAACTCCCCTGCCTCATTATAGTCATCCACCGGGGACGTGTCGGTGCTGACAGCTTGGGGTCTGTCGAGCTGCAGGAAATGGCGGATATGTTCCAGCTGGGCATCAAAATGGACAGCCTTGGAGAAGGTCGGAGTCCCTGGCATGCTAGACGGGCGTCGTCGAGCCGAAGGCGGACGGAGAGCCGGCCTCACAAGTTCGCCTGACTTTTTACGTACCATGGGATGTTTTGCCTGAGGCTCATCGTCTCGGTCGCTCTCTTCCGGGGAGCTAGTCAAGGCCTCCTCATGCTTTCGGTCAATTGAAGTCTCTGTTGCAGATCGAGAGTGAGATATCTTGCGAGCCTCCCGAGATAGAGGTGGACGTGGAGGCCTGACGGGACCTCCGGCGAGAGATGCCATGCTCGATGACGGCTGCACCTCCAATGGATGTCTCTCCGGTGAGGATACCCGTCTCTGCTCGATGGACCTCACGGCAGCCTCCAATTTCTCCAGCTGGAGCCCGTCCTGAGATCGATACGATAATTCTTCATCACTTGAATTGGGGGCAGACTCGGGCGGGGAAATCAAGGCCCCAGGGGGGATGACAGCATCGCTTACAGGAGGAGGGGACTTCCGGATGCTAGCATGGGTATCGATCGCATGATCCACCTTTGAATGGCTGTCAGGGCCTGGGAAGACGAACACCTTGCTATTGGAGGGACTTCTCCGATGCCTCCGAAAATAGGAGGTGGAGGAATAAGATCGAGGTAGGTGTTGACGTGGAGGCGGGGATGTGACAGCAGTGGGAGAGCTTGGACAGGATTGTGGGGTGAGTTCGGAATGTTCGAAATGCTGCGCGAAAGGCGACGTCTTCAACGGCGCAGTGTATGGCATCCGGCCGAGATTGTGTGAACTGACACAAGGAACGGTTTGAGAAGGAGTTGAGCTGGGATCGGCAGTTGTAGGATTCATTCAGAAACGACGCTTAGGAGTAGAAAGCTTCTGGTCCCGAGAAATGGCGTCTGTTGATATATTCTGATCCAAGTTAGCCGGGTGTGGTTGGTCACAGACGCTGGCTCGAACAGTGGCAAATACGATAGACAGCAGCCTCGACTCGCCCATATGCGAGAGCAGTATTGGGAAAGGGGGCAGGGTCGGAACAGGTTGCGAATCATGCTAAGTGGGCAACAAAAGGAGGGAGGAGGAAAGTGGTGTGACTTTGATGTCAGAGGTCCCAGGTCTCAGAAGGAGCGTTGGAGGCAAGACTGGGGGGTGGATGCAGCGACCGGGGTGTTACGAGGCAAATCCATCTGGGAGCGACGAGGCATAGAGAAACAAATCGCCAGGTAGATGGACTTTTGCGATCAAAGGGGGAGATGCCACGAGAAGGCGCATTGGATGGAGGGGATCCTCGAAAGCCGGGCGTACGTACCTTGCGGGCTCGACATCTAGGTTGGACTGGTGCTTGGTGGGATTAGAACATGGGGCGGCGGACTAGAGTGAGGAAGAGGAAGAAAAAGAAAAGCGAGGCTGGCGAAGGACAGAACAGCCGGGCAGGGAAGAAATCAAGGACTATGAATGAACTAGATACAAAGAAGTGAATCGAGAGGGAAGCGGGTGGTGAAGGATGGGTATGGAGTATATGAGAAGTGACAGGGTGGAGAAAAAAATTAGGGTGAGCCGCACTTGACGGTGTAAAGAGCAAATAAATAAAAAGAAATATTAATCAAGCATGGGGGTGGGAAAATAATGGGTCAGGAATGATATTGATAAGGGAGCTCGGACGTTGCGAGGATCGAAGGCAAGGAAAATCCGGTACGTTATTGTAACCTCCGCCAGGGAGGGGCAACGAGCGCTGCGCCTATCTGCTGCTGCTGCTGCTGCTGCTGCATGGATTGGATTATTTCCCCTCTCTCTCTCTGTGGGTTCCCCTGAAGGATGGTTATGCTCTCTTTTCTCGTGGAGAATAATCTGTCGCCGTGTTTTTTTTTTTAATTCTAATTTGTTTTATTTTATTATATTCTATTTTATTTTAGCTTGGCTAGCTCCCCCTTTCTCAATTTGAGATTATTCTCCGCGCGCGCCCCCCCAGCCCCGACCGGTTAGCCACCCCGATAAGGATGCCCACCTAGTCTACACCTACGACGTACCTACCTTACTTGCCTTAGTATACGGAACCTAAGCTACCACAGTACCAGGTTGCCGCCGTACCCGGAGCAGGACGGGTGCGATGAGAGGATGATGATGGCGGCGGAGGTGGTATTAGCGGTAAATACGAGAGTCGCTGCTAGCTAACTTAAAATAGGCGATCGAACGGTCTGGGACTGGGGCCGATCCCTCGCCGGCCAGTCAGTGCGTTCCGGCCGAGTGGGTCCGTGGAGGGAATATCGGTACTGCCTGTTTATACCGTACGGGTGGGCGCCATGGATGGATGGGATGGAGGGTTGTATGACTGAGCGCCCGTCCGGTTTTTTCGCCTCCCGATCGCATTCTCTCCCTCTCTTCGGCTCTAAGGGCCCCGATGGCACCATTGGTCGTTGATCCGTCAGCAGTCCCTATCGTGTACCGGTTTCATCCCCCCGCCGAGACAAACTCTACCGCCGGGGCAGCCGTCGAGCTGGTGTGGATCATGGATGGATGGGAGGGCGCCAGGGGCCATGAGGGCATTCGATGCTGCACACGCATGCCCACTCTCCATCGTAGTGGTGGTAGTAGTAGTACTAGTAGTAGAAGTAGATACATGTGGCTAAGGTGGAGGGCAGGTGATCTTCAAGGCTGCATGTCCGGAGTATTCTAGTCCACTTTGTCTGTGTCGGTATGTGTGTAACGCTGTATGTCCTACTCTAGTATGATGTACGTGCTCGCTAAGAATGTCAAAGATCAAGGCATACGTGCATCCTTCCCGGCCGTTTCCTTGATGTCGCTATACTAAGGCGACCTCCTTTTTTCCCCTCTCAATCTACCCCCAATGAAACTGCATCTTGATAAGTCTGTCTGTCCCAGATCTTCCGCCTCGCCGCAGCTCATGATTAGTTGACTTAAACTGTTCCATGGACGCTGTTATCTGGCGAGATAAGCGAAAAAGCGGTCCTGAAAAAAAAACGATCGCCGACCGTGTCTGGGACCCTGACCAGGTGGTAGCCAGGTATAGTGGCAGGAAGGTATCTATACTTCGAGTACACCGTAGGGTCGGTACATACGGTAGTAGCTCCGTCGCCGATACCGTCTGCGTACGGGCAGCAACCGTGGGCCGGTCTCCACCCCCGGCTCCCCCTCTTCCTTTTTCCTCGCTCCTACTGTAGGTCAGTTAGACTGACTACTGTTAGACGTTAGTACTTAGTAGACTACTAACTGCCTTGACTTTGAGCAGGTTGCTCCCACCTTCCAGCCTTCCAGCCTTCCAGGCCCTCTCTTAGCGCCGGTCTAAAAGTCGCCACGCCCAACCAACGGCCCCGGAAGTGGGTTTTTATCAAAGGTCTCGATGCCGGTCGGCGGTCTAAAAGCGGAAATGTTGGGGAGCCGGGGGGCCTACGCCTCCCACATATTTACTAGCACCGGTCGGGCGATCGTTCTACCTTAGCTGCTACATATACCAGACACGATTAGTCTGAGCATACGATCAGAATCAGAATTATAACCTCGTCTGGCGCTGCCTCCGATTATTGACTGATGCGCGACCCTGAGCGTAACGCCAGGATTCGGGTGCAGTTGGTTTTTTTTTTTTTTTTTTTATGGTTTCTGTGTGTCTAGGACGCACGTCCACCCTCTCTCTCCCTCTCTCTCTCTCCCTGCAAGACCATCTCATGTAATACGATTCTTGACCGACACCGGAGGGTCCTTGCACGAGGACCGGGGAGTGGATCTTCACCCTCTCTGCCCCCGTGAAATTATTTTTCTAGACCTGTGTGAAATAGGAATCCAGACTCCCAGTAGAGTTCTCCAGAGAGATCATACATTGCACGATGCATCCATGCATCCAACGCTGCAAGCCCGCGCCCGGTGAGTTGATGGGTGCTGGCCCACCCGGCCGACCGCTGACACCTCCAGGCTCTGCTACTAGCCTCTGGTCTTCTAGCCTCTAGGGTGAAGATGTCTGTCACTGTCTTTGACTCTTTGTTCACTCTGCGCGGGGGAGCTAGGGCGGAAGAGGCTAGCCGGCTGGGCTGGGCAGAGGCCCAGTCTCCACCCCGAGTGGCCGAACTGGAGTGACGAACGGGTAGACTCGTTTGGGGCGGCGCCCCATTTCCAAGGAAATCCCAGGTATGACATCAGGGAGATTTCTCCGGCCACCATCTCAGGAGTCAGTAGTCGACTTGACCTTCCGTCACGGCGTCATGTCATGGCGGTCGTCATGTTGGAGGCCATGCACAGACCACGGAACAATTCGAAATTTCGCTGCAGCGCTGCCTTGATCTGGCCAACCGCCTATCTTGGCTCTGGCATCGGGGGTTTTAGTGGCCTCATCGGCGTCGCGTCTCTTGGCTGCCGCAACGCATAGGCGATGGAGAGCAGTGGTGCATACCAGTGTAGTATTATATTGTGTAGTATAGTGCATACCTAGTACGGAGTACCTAGGTAGGTAAAGTGGGTAAAGTAAAAGTAAAAGTATAGAGAGTACTAGTCCACGGGCAGTCCCGGTAGTTAGTCCCTCAGTACTGTTACTACAGTGCCTACTGTAGATGGATGCACGGCTGCACAGTGCACAGATGCACAGACTGACATACCTTACTCATCGCCTCATATGTATGCACCTGTATCACCGGTACGACGTGCGTGCTTCCCTGTCGTGCCCACTTCCTGATGGATAGGGGTTCGCTAATGCTTGGAGCTGCTTGGAGCTGCTTGCTACACGCGACTCCGATATCAGGCAATTGCCGTTTCGAACCCCAACCTCCCGGGCGGCTCGTCGCCGTGTGACTGACTACTCCTCCTCCATCTTCGACAAGATGCTATCCGAACGCTGTGACCCTTTCTCTCTCTCCCTCCCTCTCTCTCCCTTTCTTTTTTCTTCTTGCTGGCTAGTCTCAGGTCGGGGTATCAGGTACCAGGTGCCTATCTGGTCGCCAGTCTGACTGGTCACTACTACTAGCGGTAGTAAGTAGTTCCCTTTTGTATTTTCGTTCCCGCTATTTGTTTATTTGATCTTGATTAAATTTCGCCCCCAGGGTGGAGAGCGTCGAGACGGACCATACTCATCCGCGCCGCTGCGATGCCACGGACCCCTCTGGCCACAGCTTCCACTTACTTACTCGCCAGGGAGCTCTCCTCCCATCGCACGACCATCAGCCCCCGGGCGGGCGCTTGTCTCACCCTCCGTCCGGTCTTATCATGTCTCGACTCACCGCACGGCAGGGGCATCCCCCCTGTCCACCTTCTCCCCCCTCTCATCGCACAACTCAATTCGCTTCGAGACCTTCCATCGGTTGGACGTGTGTCTGATTCGCCACCGGGATGCAAGCCACCGCGGATAGCCATTATTAAACCGCGGACCATTAAGGTCGTGATGAAAATCATATCGACAGAATAAGCTGGGTGCTTGCAGCGCGCACTCTCTGGCTGCACGGGCAACTGAGATGCTACATACCACCAGCTGGGGGCTACCGGCCTTGAACTGGGGCCTTGACTGTGACCGACCGGGACGGATCGGCCATCTCTCAGCTGCAGGACCCCCCCCCTCCCCGAAGCCTGAGGTCGGTATGCACGCCCTCTCATACGGCCGCCTCCATACTCGTGCAGCTGCAGAGGGCCACTAGTTGCGTCGAGTATCTGAGCCATCCGCTGCCTGCGTGCGCGTTCACTTTTCTCTCTCTCTCACACTCATACCTGTCTGACCGGTGCCGACACACTGCCCTGCCTGCCTTGTTTCCACATCAGCCTATCACGCAACCCGGACAATGGAATGACATGAACACGGTAAAGGCGGCAGTCCAAGGTCGGCCAGGCCGGGTCGGATCATACCGCGGAGATGCAATGGCATCAACAATACCTTTCTTATGCGAAACTCGCTACGAATCAACAGCAATTGACGTGCATGCGCCTCATTTCCGGCCGGACGCCATGAGCACCCCTTGAAACTAGCTGAGTTTGAGCATTGACTGGATTATCGGACTACTAGTATTGCTAGCACCGGCCCTCGTTTGGCGCTACGACGGACCGTCGAGCGCCCGAGCGGGTAATCAGCGCCGATTAACACCACCGTTTTCGCTGATCCTCCTCTACAGCCACGTTCGAGCCCCAGCGCTTGGGATCCGCTTCTCCTCTTCTCCAGCTACCCTGCCGCTGTTCCCAGAGACGTTAAACTTTTTGTGTCTAGATGCGCGGGGATCTCACCGGGGACGGTCAAGGATAGTTTACTCCGCTCGTATCTCCTGTTGGCTGGCGGGGAAAGGTCGCTCGCTCACAGGGACCAGGATGCAGCATGACAGGAGGAGATTGGCCCTGCGCCCCAGTTTAGAAAGCCTTATCTGGCCGGTCCACCGGGGAAGTACGGAGAAGTCGCACGCATCATGACTCCTTTCCTATCCGATAACCGCTGGGGTCTCGACCCATAGCTGCGTCGCAAGCTCCCGAGCTCCACAGCCAGACTTTGAGAACTCTGGAGTGGAGAGGCTGTCCCGCTGCTCCCGCAGGACTGCTATCGTAGCACGGTAGCAGAGCCTGAGTCGGAGACCCCACGGGGAAATCGATCTCCGTGGAGCTTGCGTGCTGCATATCGGAGCAGAAACCTCTGGTGATCAATGCAATCATCCCGTCGCCTATCGTCCGGGTCGACCACCCTAAGCCTGGCGCCAGAACGGCTATGTTGTGTGTCCCGATGCAGGGACTTGTTGCGTGCTGTCGGCAGTCCCGGCTATTGATTCACGAGGCATCCTGCAATTGCTTCTCGGAATTCATGACTATTGAAACAAAAGTAGACTTGGCATAGGCGTCACGTTCAGTACCCGATGGCCACAACTCCACCCGCAGCCGCCGAGAAGCTGAGCAGGCAATATCAGAGTCCTACAGAGGCCAAGGTTCTAACGCTATGTAGCAGCTGGCCACCTGATTGTTGATCGCCAGGGTACAGGAGCAGTGCGCACGTTGCATGGCATAATCGTGCCGTACTTGGTAGTTATTCTTGGGCCCCTGCCTTGGGGGACTTGCGGGGTTGCTAGCCGGACTTGCCCGCTCAAGTCCAACAGTCCACGCAATCTATATCGGCGCGGGCGGCTAGGTGTTTTTGATCGGGGGGGCCAAACACGATAGATACTTGGGCAAGTGTAAGCAATCTAGCATCAATATGGCCCACATGAACTGCCAAACACGGATCGGCCGGAATACTATACCTGCATTAGAAATCTGGCTGTCATGCTGGGCATCGATGCAATCTAGCACGGTCTCACTAATCTCAACGTTCGAAGCAAGCAATACCAAGCAAATGTGGTATGCCAGGAAGACACTTCTATGGCACCAACTGCATTGTGCAAACAAATTCTACTGTACACATGACAGCAATGCCCATGCAAATCCATCAGCCATGTCCCCTCCGCGCCCCCCACGTGCTCCGATTCATGTCGGATAGTCCGATATCAACACTGTCGGAGGTGTCCCATTAGCTCGGGCTTTGGTCCTCCGCCACACAAGACCAGATGATAATGCCACTGGGCCGGGGTCCATGGAGCACGGACATCCATCCTAGCCAGTGGGAGCAAGCTGGGATGACAAACATGCCATTGACTCGGACCGGGCACTGCCTGAGCGCAAAACCCCTCAGTGAAAAAGCATGACCTTCCCCTCTCTTGTTGACCTGTTTGATTAGGGCAGGGCAGACTCCGGGCTGCACATGCCCAAGCCGGGTGCCCTACGGAGGGGAACATCCAACTGCCACCCTTAATCAGCTTCATTAACGGGGTAAGCTGCTTTGTCACTTTTCGCGATGCTGGAATGTACCCAGTGAAATTTCTGACTAGGCAGACCCCATGGAGCGATCCGTCCTTCCCTTGCGCAGATTCAATGAGGTGGACATTGCGGGGTACGAACCCGAACCACCCTTGTCTGCCAACTCATGCCCATGTGCTACCACCCGTATTGAACCTTCTCCGCTCCAAGTACCAGTCAGCGCCAGTGCCAGTGCCAGTGCCAGTGAACACTGACATACGGCATAACGCATATTCAAGCCCGCATATTGCTTCACCCTCCATCTTCATATGACTGATCATGCGCCGGTAACCTAAAATCCATATGCACTCAGTCCGGAACCGAGGACAGCAACACAAGCAAACGGACGGCGTGCTACTTGGATCCCTTCCAGAACCAGCTGGAAGGCAATCGACGCCGTCAGAAAAAGAAAAAAAAGTCCCGGAAGGCAAAACGAAGAAAGCAAAGCGAAAGTAAAAAAAATAAAATAAAACAAAAGAAAAGAAACGAAAAAAAAACCTCTCTCACAAACGAACGGGAAAACACACCCGACTCAGTCAGAATCCTAACGTATTCGATACTTCGACAAGTCTAGACCAGGTCACCAATACTTACCCACCTACCTGCCTACATACAGTAGTCACCAACCAACAACTCACTGTCGTCGTCGTCGCCTCTGATTCTAACTTCGACCAGCGACCGACGGTGATTACTACCTTACTCATCGCCACAGCCACATTCCCTCCCCCCTCTCCTCCCCTCCCTCCCTCATATAACATAGCATAGGTACCAAACCTACTAGTAAGGCAGGTAAAGTGGTAGCCCTTTTTTCCGCTCGCCACTTCTTTCTACGTCTGTCCCAACCAACACCCAACCAACCAACCAACCAGCCAGCCCTTCTGTCGCCGCTGGTGGTTGTGGAGGTGGTTGTGGAGGTGGAGGTGGAGGAGGAGGTGGTGGTGGTGGCGATGACTCCACTGGTGCCTTGAGCTTCGGCTCTAGACCTAACGACGACAGCGACGAAAGTACCATACATACACACTCATCTATTCTCACTACCTACCTATCCTCCTGCTTCAATCTTTGTGCGAAACCCTCTCTCCCCCCTTTTTGATATCATCTTTGCCGCAGTTGACTCGGTGGCTGGACACCGGTAAGTCTATTTTGCGATTGTGATGTAGGTGGTGCCCTGCTATGATGCGTAATGATGAAAGATGTAAGTGAGACAAGGTAACGTAGGCTGATAATTCATTAAACGGATTGTACAGAATTACGTACTACTGACTGACGCGACTATACATCGTCATGCATAATGACAGAGAAATGAACTACTCCGTAGATGATGGACATATCATTTCATATCATATCCAATTGCCTCAGTCTCTCTCTACTTAACCCGACCCATCTATGACTTCACCTAGGCAAGTCAGTAGTAAGCAGGTCATAGGTCATAAGTTATGTTATTATAATATCAATATGGTGTCACAATGCAGAACCGTCCAAGTCACAGCCCAAACCAAAAGCGAAATGAAAATCAAGACCACCACCCATCAAGCCAGCTTCATGGAGTAGAAATTAAATGCGAAAATATACACACAAGCACGCCCATAGCCGCACTTCGACACGGATACAGATAGTTAACTAGAAAAGGGAGAAAAAAAGGTTCAGACATCCGACCGACCAGCCAAGCCCAAACTAGAATAAAGAAAAGCAACCAGCACCTGCAAAATGAAAAGGAAAGAAAAGACGCAATACATGCACAAGGTATCATCGTCATCATCATGCTAGCAACAATCAATCAATCTGTTTTGGTCTTCCTGTCCCGTGATCCAAAGAAAAAATGGCAGTAGGGAAACATTATGGTATATGTATATGTATGTATGCCGCGCTTGCTAAGGGGAAAGGGGAGGAGGGCATTAGTCAATAAGAGAAGTTTTCTTCTTTCTCGTCGTAAGGTCGTATCGGTCGTCAATATCCAACAGGGAAAGAAGTACAAAAGCACAATATGCGATATAGTTGAATCATGAACGTAGGCCATCGCTAAGGAACTAAACACTTGCGGTTCGACGTTTCTCGCTCGGTTTCTGGGCGTACGCGATCCACAGGCGGAAGCCCGTGCCGCGGTGCTGGCATTCGCGGAGAATCTTCCGTTCGGACCAGATGCTAAGGGCGACATCGCCGTTGGGCAAAACGGGGATCTCGTAGCATCGGGTGTACCACCATCGGCCGACTTTGGCGACGATCTTGCGGATGGATTCGTCGTTGGAGGGGGAGGGGGAGGGGTCCGAGAGGAGATCGCCGAGGGAGAGGTCTGTGTCGTTGGAGGAGGACTTTCCGTGGGCTTTTGCCTTGGCTCTTGCAGCGGCGGATAGTCCCGTGAGAGGCGAGAAGGGGGCCGAGGGTGAGGTGGTGGTTGCGGATGGGTCAGAGGATGAGGTGGATGTAGACGATGCGGATGTTCGCACAATCATCCCTGCCACAGGAATTCGGACCATGCATCGGCGGAGGTTATCGAACCCGTGCCGTCCTAACAGTCTCTGTATGCTGTCGCTGGCAGGCTTGAGACTGATGTTCGGGTCTGATATGTAGGTGCGCTCTTTTAGTTTTCGCACGGCTTTTCGCGTGCGGATTCCCATGTTAACCATGTCCAAGTCTAGGATGCTCATCTCCATGTAACCGCCGGCGCGAAGGACGCGTTTGCATTCTGACACGATGTTGTCCTGGGCTCGTTCGGAGCAGGCGGCTGGGAAGCGCAGAACTGTAGCGGCGAAGAACGCTCTTGGGAACGGTAATGGGTCATCGAGACTCGGGTGGTGGATGGTATGGTGGTTCGATGGCGGCTGCCACGCTTCTGGGTGCTTGGATGCAGTGGGCTTCGGGGCATCGCTGAGACTGTATACCTCGGCGTTCGGATATGTCAAGGAACAGTAGAAAGACCAGTCATCATTTCCCAGTCCATCAACAACCAGAACACGCTCTTTGTCCGTACCCTTGGCGTGATTATGGGCAGGGCTGAAGAGTACTCTCCCAAAGGACAGCCACCGGCTGGTCATGAGAGACCCAGAGCGAATATTTGTGAAGGCAGTGGGCCCTTCACGGTCGCGCTCTGCGATGTCGAAAAGGACTGTGTTGCGTTGCCGAACGATCTCGAAGCTCGGGGAGGACACCAGAGTTGTCGAGCTCAGTAAGCCCGACTGCTGTTCAACCACAGGGTTTGGCGCCAATGACTTGTCCCCAGTGTCCCTTTCCATGACACTCGTCTCACTCCGATCGTCGCCGTAACTGGCGATGATATCACTGTAGGACGGCTGAGACGAAAGGGTCAGGGAAGAATGCAGCTCCGGGGCAATCTTGGATCTTCGAAGCCGGACGGAACCAGTGCTGGACTGAGGAGAAGAAGGGGTGAACTCTACTGCAGGCTTTACAAGAGTAGACAGGTCTTGTCGTCCATTTAGCTCGGCTTGGAGTGTCCTACTAGCCATGGTTGCCAGTTCCAGTTTATGATCTGCCTCCGATTCGGTTTCGAACACCGTGCTTGTCGTCTGCGGGGAAAGAACGTGGTCAATTAGATCGTCATATTCACCCCACACCTCATCCTCTGTCAACTCGGATTCAGGTTTCGGGATGACAGCGGTGACCGCAGCTAGACTATCAGAGCCACTTGAGGTCGACAGTAAAGAGTCCTTTCTAGGGAAGAAACTCATGAATTCCTCCTTGGAGTAAGGACCCGCAATGAAGTCGAGAACGCTACCCTTCAAAGGGTCCTTGAATGGGTTCGTGAGATCGAACTTGTAATCGGCGGGTTGGCTAGGACTCTCATATCGAGTTTCAGGGGTGAAGATGGACGAAAATGACATGTCACCGGGCATGTCAACAACCGGGGCTGGCACCGAAGGGGACTGTGCCACGCTGAATGGCCTTGAGAACGACTGGATTGCCGGCTTATGGGGTCTCTCGCGCCTCGAAACCACGCGAGGGATGCGACCAACGGACGCCAGACGGCTCGGGCGCTCTTCCTCCACCTTTGTCTCTTCCGTCTCTGGGCCCTGGGGCACTAAACTCTTATCAAAGTAGACCTTGGGCGATTGTGGCTGGTCCCGGAACAAAGCATCGTGCAGCATTGGCGGCGATGGTAGAAGGATAGACTCTGTAGGCTTCTTTATATTCAGAGCCGGTGGCACCTGCACTGGCGAGCTGATATCTTCATCTTCAGTTGGAGGTGAATTCTCAACATTGTGAACAATCTCCTCCAGAGGGTCGGAATCGATATCGATCATAGCGTAGTGTGCAACAGGCCGCTGCGCAACCGCTCGAGATACTGTGGCATGGAGTTTAGGCGCGGGAGGAGTCGAAATCTTGGTATCCGTCTTGTCGGCACTCTGCTTTCTTTGGAAAATGTTCCATTTTATTCCAAGTCCCCTCCTGGATTGTTTCTGGGGGTTTTTCACCTCGTCCGAAGCCCGGGGACGAGTAGCTCGGATATCAAGGTTTGCTTGGTGCAACCCTTGAATGGAATGAGAGGCAGGCGATTTCACTCCTTTGGGGCCCTTTTCTTCTGAGCGAGTGCTTGCCACTTCTGGCTTTCCAAGTGGCTCCTGCCGTCCGAGACTCTTGATGATAGACTCTGCGGGGTCCGCCGAGACCCTCGAGCTCGCCAGGGTCTCAGTGGAGCAGCCAGGGGACACAGAAACCTTGGACTGGACTGTCAAGTTTGAAGTGGATGCCGTGCTAAGCCCACTTGTACTCTGCTCACTTGGTCTCCTTGCAAAAGCCATTCCATCCATATCCCCGCCCCTGATGATCACAGGCTCAAGGCGATCGAGCAAGAAATCGTCAAGATCCAACTCTGGTCGGCCTCGAGTGCTACCCTTGCTGCTCGCAACTGACTTAGGGCCGCTCCGAGTCGTACTAGTTGATCTTGCTCGACTAGTATTGCTGCTTACGCTCGATTTCCGACCGCGCTGTGCGTATCTTCCATAGCCTTCGTGCCCTGTCCCAGCAACTGGACCCTTGCGGGCTGAACGCCCTTCACTCCGTGCGTCCAGATCAGGCTTCGACCTTTTCGTAAATAGACCAAATGCCCGTGATTTCCCTGGGCTTGTAGCATCCTGTTGTGGCTTTGCTTCGTTGGTTAACATTGAAGGAGGCGGCTTTCGCGACAGGTCCGGTGATGTTGGGATGCGGGGGGTTATATTGGATTTGGAGGAAGCGTGCGAATGTAGTGAGTCGACTGATGTAGCCGCGGATCTGTTCCAACCTGAAAGTCTTTCAACAATCGGGGACTTTTCACCCGACCCTCGACGCTTGTGACCAGTCACTGCTTTGGGTGAGATGTTGCTTTGAACCACAGGCGACGGTTCCAACACCAGCTGATGTGTCCCTTCTCTGGTGGGCCTTGAGGGGATTTGAATGGCGCCTCTCATCATAGCCGCATCTCTAAATCCGTGAGACCAAATCCCCGAGGTTCTTCTCTCTGTCTTCGGGCTTGTATCCTGATTCGTGTTTTCCTTCCTCACGGAATTCGCCACACTGCTTGTAGACGCCTTGCGCGGCAGATGGCTGTTGTATGAATTTGCCATGCTCGTCATGCTTGGCTTCGACACAGGCTGCACTGCCTCGTTCTCAACGATTGAGGTCCTCGAACTTGTGCTTGAAGCTAGAAGCGGGGACTTTGTAGTGCCTGACGCTGCTCGACTACTTGCCGGGCTGGCCTGCTGTGCTTGGTGCGAGAACACTGGAAGCCGGCTTTGCGAAGGGCTAGCCTGTCTCAAGCGAGGTACCTTCACGGGATGAACAATACCTGGTGAGTAGGAGGATAAGGTAGTTGGCGTAGAAGTCCTACTCCATACTCCAGGAGAATCAGAATACCTTGTGGAAGGGCTACTGGCGGAGGGAATAATCGGAGTCGGAGGTGGCAGGTTCTGCGTATTGATAGTAGTAGTCCGGAGGCTTGCAAGCTCCTTCGGACCGGTGTGAGCTCGGTGATCCTGTACAATGCTTGATAGATTATCCTGCGACGCCATTGGCGTTGCCAACTTGTTCGCGAGATCTGTCTCACTCGCATGAGATTGAAAGAAGCCACTCCCCGCAGTATGTCCAATGGGAGGGTTATCTGGAATTACCACGTTTAATTTCTCAGGTCGTATTCGCTCCGGTGGTGGTTTGTTTTTCGCAGTGTGTTGACCGATTGTTGGTGCTTTCCTCCGCAACACATTCCTGGGTCGACTGGGGGCAGGGTTCTGTTTCGCGATCTCAGGGGCACTCAGGGGCTCGACTGCCATGTGGAGAGCTTCTTGGGCGCTTCGATCCGATGTCATATGCAAGGGTTTAGAAGGCAGCGGTTGCGTAGTGGCTGGCGGAGGTATAGGTGGGCGAACATGCTGACCCGGCGGCGTTCTCGATGGGATTGATCCTGCGACACTGGGGCGACTCTCCTCCGCACTGGACATTGACGACGCTCTGGTGGTCTTCGTGAAGACATTGGTCGGTCTTGGTATCTGCGGCCTGGACGACAACTCGGCAGGGGAGGTGAAGGACCGAGCTGAAGCCATCGCAGGCGACGATACGATGCGGGACTGACTGGCAACATCTTTCAACCGGGGTATTCGACCGCCATCAGACTTGTGCGACGACATGGTGTGACCTGGCTCCGGTCGCCAGTTCTAGTCCGGAGATCAACGATCTAGCGATAGGAGTAAGACGGGGTAAGCTGGGAACCATTCCGTCTAACAATGATTATGGCTGTTGGGAACGCTGCCAGAAATATAGTGTGTGAGCCTTCCATTGGGCCAACAACAGTATATCTATAGCTCTCTTACCCGTTCATATCATGGCATGAAGCTGTGCGATCTGCAGCAGAGGTAGCTTCGCAGTCAATTACCACCGATCGCAAAATGCCGACGGAGTCTGGGTGGCGGGGTATCTAGTAGCGGGAAGAAAACGAAGCTATTCAAGAAAAAGCAACGGAGCGACAGGGACCCAAAAAAGAGCTGGTCGCGCACGGCGGGGCAAATACGAAGTACTTAATTCTCAAAGTCACCAAGTAGACATAAGGCTGTAAATATAGAAACGAGACCGACAAAAATATAGAAGTGACCGGAAGGTACTTGACCGGCAGATAATATGCACCCGCTGCGCCACAGTCTGGAGACGGGCACAGTGGCTAAATGCAGGCAAAAAAAAAAAAAAAAAAAAAGGGAAAAAAATAGTTTGAGCTGGGTCCGCAGGACCACGTCAGAGAGCGTCTAAGAAAAGTAAGACTATGCCGAGACTGCATAGGATGGAGTAGAACGGCACAAACAAGCCCAGCTACACAGTACCCCGAGCAAAAAGAGCGATGACAATGAGAGGGGAGAGAAAGAAGAGGGCCCGGCAGGTATTGGGATGAGGAGTATTAATCCCCTCGCAGCCATAGATCTGGGCCATCCGGGCAACCCTGGGACCCCCCCAGGACTAAGTTTGACCCCGTCGAGGGATAGCAAGCGTAGTGGGGGACAAGCGACCCCATTCGCAGGTAGATAATCCATCTTGAGAGAGGGTAAACCATCACAGGCAATCCTGGCGCGATTTGTGCGATCGACGTCGGGTCCGGAGTCGAGCCCCGATGTGACCGGGACGATCTTTGACACAGGAACGGCTCCCTGGTTTCTGTTATCGACGTCTCCTTTTTCTTTTCTTGGTTTTATTTTGGGTCTCCTGTGATCGAGGATATGGATCCTGACATCAGTCGAAGCCCACCCGCCCGGAGCACGAGCGTTCGAGCGAATAACCTCGTCTGCGATGCGCTCGACCTAGGACCCAGCCGAAGGGGGCAGGAAGGAATCCATGGCCCGGCCCACTTGGGGTTGGCTACGGGCGCGGTGAGTGGTAAGGGCGATGGGATCTGGGTGGGAGACTGTTCAACGGTACGGCTTGACAGGTCCAGATGGAAGGCAGTGGCGTGAGATAGCGGGAAGACCGTCGCGCGCTGAGCCGGCCATTTGCAGTCGCTGCAGGCATCAGCCAAGCGGGCTGGGGGACGGTCAGGATCAGAGTCTGGCAGTGCCCGAGTCCGTGTCAGGGAGACGTCTGCTCGTCGCTCGAATTGCCGCAAGCCGCTAGAGCTGGGAGCTGGGAACTGGGAACTGGTCCGTGATGGCACAAGCGCGGCGCTGATTTGACGCCCGCCGGAGATTTTTTGGCTGCGGCGACCGGGCCCGGTCAGGTGGTGGTCAGTGACCATCCAGTGACCGGCGCAGCCTGCCAGGGACTCGGCGAGGCCGACTGTTGTCGACTGTCGTAGACGGTGGTTTAGCTCTGGGTGGCCCGCAACGAGACACAATCGGCACACAGTGCCCTCGCTCAACTGTGGTACAGAACACCGGAAGGTTCGCCCCGAGCCAGCCCCCATCCAGTCAGTCAGTCAGTCTCCTTGACAGTTCCACCACCCTCGCAACGGCCAAACCAAAAAACCATGACATCCATCCCATCCCCTCATCACCATCTCCTGTGCCTCTTCCTCCAACCAGTGACAGCGGTGAACATGCCTGCCGCGGACGTACACACGGGCAGCTGAGGCCACGGACCCAAAACAATGAGTGGATCAGACTATACTCTGTACTATTGGTAGTCTCTATCTATCTATCGCGATCCATCAATAACAAGACTACCCATATCTAGTAGAAAATAGGAATGTGCCCTCATACGCCTACGCCTACGCCGCCGCCATCGCGCTCCCCGATCCGAGGAATGCGGAGTCGCTGAGCCGTGGGTCCTGATCCGCCGCTAAACGCATCAACACGGGGCGACTATCAGTTTATCACGCCTGATTGACGGATGGGTACGCGGACGGATCCCATCCGTCGCAGTTAGCCTTACGGGCGCAAAGGACGGACAGACCAACGACACTCAACGAAGGGTTTTGCCCCCCTCCCCGGCAGAAGTGAAGCAAAAAAAAAAAAAAAAAAAAAAAAAAGGGGGCCTGTGAGTCTGAGTCAGTGGGGAAAACGGGCGGTTATTTGAGTCCTTTTGAACTTTTACGGGCTGGGCTATTTGATCTGGGTCGACTAAACTACCGAAGACGGGTTTCGCTTCCTTTCCTATCTACGGAGTTAGCTCCTCATCCTGAATGACTTCCCGTGTGTGTACTTACTTACGGCAGGCTACAGATGGACAAACTAAGCGAGAGAGAGAGAGAGAGAGACGTGATGTGATCGCGATACATGGCATGTGGACGGACGGTCCGTCTGTCCCGAGCGGAAATAACTTGCGACGCCTCTGTGGGCGAGCGACTCAGCGCGCGAATCTCAGGGAAGGGACCCCCAAGATTAAAGAGGGCAGAGGGGACAACGTGATAGACTTCTGCATCCGTCATTTCATTTTTTCGTGCCGATCAGATCAGATCCCCAAGGCCAGACGGAGCCAGAGGCAGACCGTCGGATTTGCTGCAGGAACTGGCGTCATGCGCCGCGCCTTTTTTTCAGCTGAACGTGTCGGCCAGGCTGGCTGCCAGTTCCACCGCAGGATTAGGCTTGCAGCTGGCTGGCCATCTGTGGATTTTTTAGGGAGGGATAGTTCGATGTAGTTCTACGGATTCCGAGTTGCGGTACTCATCCTCGATCTCGATGCGGGATTGTGAGGATACTATACTTCTAACGATGGACAGGGACAAAAAAAGGAAAGGAAAGGAAAGGGAAAAAAAGGCAAGACAGTGATGAGAAATGTCACCCAGCACGGTCCTATGACCCGATCCAGGGGAAATCTCCGAGCAGAATCGAATCCCATCCCACGCCCGGTTGCCATCTCCTCAATGGGCCTGACTCTTGTCACACCCGTCCAGGCCAATGTCTGAGTCGTATCGCTAGTTACACGTTGGCTGGCCCTTCCGCTCGACCAGGTTCGGCTCTCTAGTGGCAGCCCATCCATCCCCGTTCCCCTCCCCGGCGCCTCCAGCCCGTTCGTTCGCATCGAAGCGGGAATCTACATAAGCAACAATGCTGATAGTAAAAGCTTTCCATTTCCCCTAAACGCCAGGATAACGTAGACAAAAGATATGACACAGAAATTTAAAAAAAAAAAAAAAA
>KZ825856.1:0-16809 GCA_003184645.1 Aspergillus ellipticus CBS 707.79 | reverse complement strand
AAAAAAAAAAAAAAAAAAAAAAAAAAAGAAGAAAATAGATAAGAAAGAAAGAAAAAAAAAATCATACAAGATTAGATCAGATCACTGACTGGGCCGGGCCCTACGCAGCAGCCCCCCCAAACCGCTTCTTCCGGGCCTCCATCGCCTGGGCATCCTTCTCACTGATGGCCGGCTTCTTCTTCTCCCCACCACCATTCTGCTGCTGTCTGGGCTGACCCTGATTACGGTTGCCGCCGCGCCCCTTCCCGCGGGGCTTATTGCCGTTGTTTCTGCCGCTGTTATTGTTGTTGTTATTATTATTGGTATTGCGACCACCGCCAACATCGCGTCTCTTCCCACCGCGTCCACCCTGCTGCTCCCCACGGCCAGCACCCTGATCATTCTCCCCACGGCCTCTCTTCCGCGACTTCTCCTCCGGCAGGGCCTGGTCCAACTTCTTCACTCCGACCTCCGTGGCCGTCGTCTCCGGCACGTCAGTCCCGAACCGCTTCGCGCGCTCCAACTGCTTCTCCGCCGCCTCAATCGCCGCCTTCGACTCCTCCGTAATGCCAAACTTCTCCGCGCGTGCCTTGCGCTTCTTCAGTTCTGCCTCCATCTCCGTAATAGGAAGCCCAGCCGAAAAGCTCGGCGCAGGCTTCTTCTCCTCCTCCTCCTCCTCCTTCTTCTCCCCCTCCTTGGTCTCCCCCTCCTTGGTCTCCCCCTCAGCAGCAGCAGCAGGAGGAGCCTCCTCCTCCTTCTTTTCCGCCTCTCCCTCCTTAGCCTTAGCCACCTCCCCCTCCGCCGCAACCTTCAGCTCACTCGTCTTAGCCGGATCAGCATCAAGCTTCTGGTTCGGCACCGCGACGGGGTTAGCCACCTCGCCCTTTCCGCCCGCGGCGATGGTCGCAGCGCCCGCATCCGTGGACGCCTTCGCAGCGGGCTCGGCGGTGGTCGTGGTGGGGACCTCGTCGTCCTCCCAGTCGATGACGTCGTCAGCGGCATCGGGTTTCGAGGCCTTCGCGGGAGCAGCGGCGGCGGGGGCGTCAGTCGTAGCAGCAGCAGCAGCAGCAGCGGTAGGGGCGGCCTTGGTGTCGTCTTCTTGGAGGCGAGCGACCATCTCGGCTTTCTTGCCGGTGTGAGGCAGGTTGCGGGTCTTGAGGATCTCGATCAACTCCGCGTTGGTCTTTTTGCTGTAGTCGGTCGTCATTTTTCCTTGGTGGATTGGATGATTGGTTGGAATGGAAATGGGAATGAGTGGGATTGGTAGGTAGGTAGATAGGTAGGTTGATTGGTTGCGCGATGGATTGGATGATAGGTAGGTGGGTGGTTCGTGTTAGTAGGTGTGGGTAGGTCTGTCGGTAACTCGGAAGCGACGGGCTGATTGGGATGATAGAGACGTTCAATTCCGGTCTAAACAAATACGCGCATCAAGCGCACGGGCGAAAGATTGACTCGAAGGGAGATACTTCGGGGGGGGTGAGGGGGGTGGGGAACGAGATGATGAGGATGGAGAGCTGGAGCTGAAGTTGGAGCTGGGGATGATGAGGACGCGTTGAACGCGGGTGTTTCGGCGGCGACTCGGTCGGCGGGCACCGGGTCACATGACAGCAAAGGTTTCAAAGGGTTCATTGTCCGCTCTTCTTCGGGCGCTGACATAAGGGATGCATTCATTTTTATTCCAGGCTCGATTGAGTATTGACCGCTTTGTGCTATTTTTGGCCCACCGCTCCTTGCCACCGTCAGGATCCATGAGGATTTCATGACTGCTGTGTGTTAAATGTTAATGGGGCTCGGAGTCTCGGGGTTTCCGGGCTGCTGCTCGACAGCTGAAAGAGGGTTTGACAGGCGCGCGCCCCGGTATGACATGGCATGGCATGGCATGTGGTGGCGAGGTTCCCCCGCAGCTGGGCTGGCATTCTGGGGGGGGTAAAGATTCTTTGTTGATAGTTGACAGATGTAGGTAAGTAGATGGATTAGTTGAGGGCTGTTTATGGTTGGGAGTAGTACTCTGTAGAGTCTGGCCTGTGGTTCAGTTGCGCTGCTTTGTAGCTCAGGGCCAGGCTTAATCTTGGGTCTCTTTGTTATGGGGATCCTACTATTTTTGTCAATGTGGCTATGGATAGTAACAGCATTCAACGACTTGGTGACGGGGCTGCATGACTTCATTTTTACTACATGAGACCACGGCCGGGGGGCTTTGATAACACTGTTGCGTTCCTTCAGTTCTACACCAGCACTGGTCGTTTACATTTACTGAAAGAAGAATAAGAACAGAAAATCTCTCAATGGAGTTCATTTGAATCGATTCGATTCGGTTCGATCTTGTCAACCTCTAAGTAGAGGGACAGATTAGATACAAGCAAAAGAGCAAACGAAGCACCGACAGGCCACACACCAGTCCATTGGACACCCGCTTACTCACAGCCGATGATATGTAGTGACCAGCAGCCAGAAAATCATGGCCGTCAACATCAAAGGAGTGATGCATACACACAATCACCCGTAGAACCAGTATTCAGCGGCATAGCCTATCTGGAAGGGACCATGAAGTCCGTCACAATCAGCCGGGGCCCCGCCGTTCGAGGTATGAACTCGGTACACCTCCTGTGCATTGCTGTTAGTAAACTCACAACAGAGGAAGCAAAACAGAATGAGGTCTCCTTACCTGGATGCCAAGTCCAACATCATAGTCCAGCTTCAGCCAGGGCACATCCACGTTGCTAGTAGGCGCAGGCACGCTGGCCACCTTTTTCGCGTTGATCCATTCAGTGCCTCCGCCCAGGCGAAAGTCAAAGAAAGGAGACGAAGTATTGGTGAAATAATGCACCCCCAGGACGGCACCACGTGCGGTGGGGTTGGTCAGGCCGGCGAAGGTGGCGGCAAGATCGATGGATTCCATCATGACCCGAGCCAGGAAGTTGGGGAGGGTGTGCAGGAACTTCTGGTCAGAGCCAATTGCGCAGGAGGCATCATACAGGGTGGCAACAGCACCGACTGCAGTTGGTTTCTCAGCCACGAAGTCCTTGGAATTGGCTGGAGCGGTCGGGCAGGTGTAGTTCTGAATGCCTCTGCCGATAGCCAAGTACTTGAGGCGGAGGCCCGGAGAGGGAGACGGCAAAGGGGTGGCAGTTTCGTTCAGGTTGAGAACGATATGGTCGAGGCCGCAGTTGGTATAGCGGGAGACCTTCAACTGGCCCGCCAGGGTCAGGAAGACATCAGTGGTGGTCAGGATGTCATGGGGCGGGTTCATTCCTGCCGCGAGGATCAAGGCGAGGAAGAACGAGAAGAGATGGCCGAGATACATGATGAGAGGTAGGACACAACAGCAGGCTATGAGTTGTTTGGTTGATCAGATCACGGCTTGTTGGTTGTGATGGATGCGGTGGAGGTGAGAAGGAGAAAGGAGAGTGAGAGGAGAGGAAGCCTGGAGCTGGGACTGGGGATATATAGACCCAGCAGGGCGCATTCACGCGAGGCAAACCCCACACTTTCCTAGCACGCCATGCGCGACTGTGGACAAGTGAACAGGGCAGTGTGCCTTGGTAGACCTCCAAGTACTAAAACTTTAGTTGGGGCCTTCACCAGGAGATGTTGGATACACGGTGTGAAGTGGAATTCGTGATACCGAAAGAAGAACGGTTCAGGGCTAGCACTTCCCAACATAACCGCAAGACAGACCCTAACCAATACTGATACTGTCCCCATTGGCTGTTAGATATCAGGCTTTATCAGTGCGTTAATACTGGTTAGGCTCCCGGATCCGATGCTATTCCCGAGGCTGCTCCGCCCGGTGCAGAGAGCCTTCCAGAGAGAGAAGTCCATCCTTTCACCATGCACGTTACATCCATCCCAGCGACCACCCGTCCGAGCCACTGGATGAGACGCGAGTTAAACCAACAAGGTTTGATCTAAGCGCCGTCGGGCACAAGTCAACCGCGTGGCAACAAACAGGTGGGTATGTGAATCTCGGCAGAGCAGGCAGACGACAAGATAGCCGTGTCAAGACTGACTTTAAAGGGCGTTAGTAGAAGGCCCTGCATACACCGTTGCCGCTTCAAGGCCCGTTTCGGGATGTTGACAAGCGGATTGGACTGCCGACACCAGGCATGTCAGCGAACAAAGACAAGGTTGAGTTGGTGACCAACAGATCAGATCCGTTTCTGGACTCCATTCCATTGATCCTGCAGTGCAAGCACCATCTAGATGCCAACAGACGCTGTCGAAATGTTGTTCGTCCGTGTCCTTCACAAACGGCACCCATATTTACAGTCGGCCCAGCACTTCGAGAACCCATTCCACCATAGATGTTCTGGCTCCTCGCAAGCTGTATGCTATCGTCTAGGTCCAAGGCATCTGGTGAAAATGTCGAGTTACAGCAAGCACTGTGAAGTAGAGTGAACCCTCTCCTCCACAAAACCATAGATGGCAATGCCTTCATTCATCCCAGATCGGTGCAATGGTGATGGAATAATCCAGGCAGCGATGTTCGCTCCGCTTGAATGCTCAGTCGGAAACGCAATGGCCGTCTGTCGTTACTGTTCCATTCTGGTTGGGGTGGCAGCGCCAATGCGTCGTCGTCTTTCTCGAAATCGAAGCTCGGACGTCGTTACGGTGCGGACGAGTGGAGTTCGGAACAGTACCTTGGCCTCGGGATATTGTTCGATTGGGCCTTGTTCCAACGAAAGTCAATAGGGAAGATCGATGCAAGGGCGAGCTGGCTCATCTCGATATACTTCCTCCTGGCTCGGGCTAGTCCGCATCCTTGGGGGCGGACCACTGAGAGGCCGGATCTGTCGAGCGGAGAGGTCAGAAATCGCAGGGAACAAACCGGTAGCAAGCAGGTAGGTGAGTCGTCCAAGTAGAATGCACGGGCAGCTGGTGAGCGCACCGCCGTCTTCGTTCATCCTTCTAGGCATAAGCATAAGTCTCTCTCTCTAGATCTCTCGGTCTCGGTCTCGGTCTCTACAGGGAACCCCCGGAGTGCATTTCAAGCGTATTGATTAGACAATAATATGGTATATAGTAGCGACCGTAGGTGACACATTGTGTCGATGCTCCAAACAACAAAGCCCAACCCTGGCAAACAAATCCGGCCTGCCTTCCCAGCCCATGCTCCGCCTAATTGCAACGGGTATCAGCCCTGCACTCGTTTCTGAGAGTGCGCCTCCTTTAGCAATTTATCCCAGCAGAAAACCTCAGATCAACAGCCCATGCTAATTCCCAGGAACACATCGCCGCGGTGCGGAAGGAAATATAAAAGAGGTAACGAAATATCGAGACAGGGTCACACAAAGGGAAGAAAGGAAACAAGAAGAAAAAAAGTCTTGAGAAAAAATAACTGCCTGCTGCGTGTTTTCCCGAGCCCACAATCATGTCACGGAAACGCAGGAAAGAAGTGAATCATAAGCAACCCAAACCCAGTTGGTTTCTGAGCGAAGAAAAGTCATGTCGAACGGAACAAAAGGTGAAAAAGCATACAACCAACTCCCTAGTCTAGCGAGAGATAAGAAGGAAATCTGACAAAAGGAAACAAAGCCACCAACCAGCAAAAACAACCGGTACCTCTATGGTCATAAACTTGGGTAATAAAGACATCACTGGCTCTCCTAGCCGTTGTACCGTGTCTTGCCTGTCCGTGGGAATCAAAAGAACAAAGGAAAATAAGGAAATGGGGTATCAATTCTCTGCACACTGGCCGAGACGGGAAAGAGAAGAGAAGAAGCGGAAGAGGAATCGAAGCTGTTGTACAAGGGGGCGAACCCCGACCCGGAAGCAGACGTTGCACACTGTGATGCAATGCGTCTCAGGATCGAACTTCGCACTGCCCCCACCCCACGATGAGGGTTTTCAGGGAGAGGTGTCCGAGGAGGACAGAGGAGCGATGTGAATTTACTCCTCGTCTTCGCCGGATCCGCCTTCTCTTTCTCCTTTGTGGACCTTCTTGTGCCGCCGTAGGTTGGAGACGACCGAGAAGTGACGGCCACAGCCTTCAACGTCACATGCGAATGCTAGATTCCAACCATTAGTATCACAGACCGCGTGCACAAGAGATTCGTCCTGGGACTTACGCTTTTCACCAGTGTGACTGTACATATGGGTCTGGAGAGACGAGGGGCGGGTGAACCGCTTGTCGCACACCTTGCACTTGTGCTTCTTCTGCGTGTTGGACGGCATCTTGGAGCTGAACTGACTCATCATCGACTGGGGTCCTGGGGGCGCGCTACCCGTCAACAGGTTCGACGGGCGAGGAAGCGTCCGCGAAAGGTGGCCATTTTCGTAAGACTCCGAGGTTGTTGAGCTGTAGTCAGTGACCGACGACTCTACCGACGCAACGGACGCAGAGTAGTAGGGGTAGTTTCCGCCCGACGAGATCGAGGATCCAGAAGAGTGAGTCGAGGGGAAGCCATAGGAGTCGCCAGAGCCTCTGGAGCTGCGAGGACCATATATATTCCGGGGCGTCATATCCTGGCTGAGCGCGACCATTCCACGACTAGCATCGAGAGCATCACCGAATGTAGGGGCCGAAGGGGGTTGCGATTGACCGACGCGAGCATCGCTAAGAAGGAAACCATGGTAAGCACATGTTCTGCGCGCAGTCGGGAAAAAAGTAAAAGTGAAAAAGGAAAAACTTACGCATGAGATATCCGACGGTCCGGGTGGTGTTGGTGCAGAGAGGGAGCGTAACTCAGAGGGGCATAACTCGCGGGCGCGAAGCTGCTCATGGGCGAGGCGGTAGTGTAAGCCGGCGCTTGTTCGAAGGAGGTGCGTGGCATATCGTGCGACAATCCCATCATCTCAGGTCCGGGGTAGCTCGTAGCAGTGGCCGTGGGATAGTTGCTTCCGGCAACCATCGACGGGGCGGAGACAGGGATACTGGAGTATGGCATGGACATCGACGGGCGGCTCACTTCCTCCTGCTTGACATGGTTGAGGCCAATTGGGCTGGGGCCCATGGAAGTCGCGTAGACTGGGGGAGTGGAATGGGACGAAGTTTGAGCGGCCCATGGGTCAGTGAACTGTGGAGGTTGGTGGTGTAGGTTGTGTTGATACACGCTGTCGAAGCCCATCCCGCCATACTGGCGGTTCTGGTTTTCAATGACCATCGTCATGGAGAATAGTGGTTATCGCGTGGTGGCTTTGAAAGGAGGAGGATCGTGTGAGACACGAAACAGCGTGGTTGACGTTGGAGGCACGAGATCAGGTATCCCTAGAACTGCAGGAACCAAAACACAGGTTCCCCGCGGAGAAGAAGGGAGGAGACGAGAGGCTTGCGAAGCGGTATGACAGAGGTGGGGGAGTAGAGGAAGAATGGAAGGGAGCAACAGATTCGCGAGGATGATCAACACAAGGAGGAGAGTCGAATTGCAATGATCCGCGCGAAGGGGAAGAGAGAAAGGGAGGAAGGTGGGAAGGTATCGCCAGAGGGTTGGTTGCGCAAGGTGCAGAGTGGCAGACAAGCTTCGGAATGATGGGGAGGCGCAAAGTAAATAGTAGATGCGAGACGGTGAAGAGCAGAGTAAATAGGAGGGACAGTGCTGCTGGGAGGTAGAAAAACAACCAGGAGAGGTAGAAGCCCTTGGGAACCCGACAGATAGGAAGAAGGAAAGACAGTCTGGGGAAGGGCCCGAAGGGGATCGGCGAAGCTTATGAACAAACACAGGATCGCAGCATGAGGATGGACCGCAGGGACGAAGGGAAGCCCTGGCGTTGCCGTGTTGGTGATGGGCTAGTGCCACTGACGACGTCCCGTCGGGGACGGTTGCAGATCGTTACTTTGGGCCGCTTAGGCTTCGAAACGGCGCCAGTGTTAAAAAACGAGAGGAATTGCTTAGTGGCAGTGGAAATCTCCAAATGGGAACCAGTTCCTCGGGTGACTCTCAAGGTTTTGGATGGGTCTGTTTTCCCTGGTTTGGATCCTTTATTTTTTTTATTTTATTTTATTTTCTTTTTCCTTTTCTTTTCTTTTCTTTTTCTTTTCTTTCCTTTTTCCGAATTCCATTTTTCTCCTTTCGGGTTTCCGCCCTTTTTGGTTTTTCCCCTCCCCTATTTTCCTCTTTCACCTTAGCGGCTGGATTTGATTTTCTCGAAATTGAATTTCGAGGTTCATTTGTTCATTTGCTTGTTTTCTATTTTTGTTGTTCGCTTCCCTACGGTAGGTCCTTGGGTCCTTAGGTAGGTAATATGATTGATACCCATAATCTAAGGGAAACGAGGCATAGATGAAGTAGCAATAACACTGGCCATCTCACATTGCGTAATCGCGAGATGAGATTCATCGCGTCCACCGCTGCTCTGTGTCGGGATTTCAATATAATTCATACACAGCATCGACCCAGGGCAGCCAGGGCAGGCCAATAGCAAAAAAACGCAGGGGCAAGGAAAAGGGGACATCTGAAACTCCGGGATTGGAACAAAGTAGGCGGAGGCGGGCGGGCAGGCAGGCGGGCAGGCAGGCAGGTGGTAAGCATGTATGTATGGGCAGTATGGATGTATCTTTGATACGAGGAACGCTGCTGCCGTCCCCATGGCTGCAGCCGAGGGCAGCTGTATGTAATCGGTAATCAATCGTACCTACCTTACACTAAGGCACCGACGGGAGGTAGGTAGGTACAGGTAGGTGTACGCAGAGTGGTCGTCAGTCTCCAACTCCCAGCGCCTGGGACAGACGGGACAACCACAAAAAGAAATGAGCATGATGCAAAGTCAATCACCAAAAAGGCAAAAGAAAAAAGGAGACCGGAAGGCGAGGGGAATGGGAGGAGGGGGGGGGGAGGATTTCGGAGAACGGAGATGGTGGGTTTTGCGCCAAAGCGAAAAGGCAAACACACAAGCAATAGGGAAACATGGAATGGATGGAGTCACTACGACAGTTCAGGCACAGGACCTTTTTTCATGGTTAGCCACCGTCCCATATGGAGAAGCGACTCCATCCTCTCCTCCGTGCTCTCTCCGTATGTGGCAGTCTGGCAGCAGCCGTGCGGGAAGATTCATCATAAGGGGCGGTGGACTCAAGCCTACTCCGGAAGGTGTAGGTAGGGACACCCAAGCTGGCCGGGCAGTGAGAGTGACTGGAGTGACTGCTAAAGGGGGGGCGGCGGGGGAGGGAGAGGGGACAGTTTGTGCCGTGTCTATACAAAGTAGCGTGTCTGGAGGGGGGACCAGCCCGAAGCAGAAAGGCGTGGGAGCCAGAGTCGACACGAAGAGGGTGTGGGTAAAAAGGAAAACGCAAAATTATGGAAAAGGGAAAAAAGAAAAAAAGATTACAGGAAGGGCGGGAAACGCCAAGAGTTAAGCTTAGATGCAGCGACCAAGGTTCGCCTTGAGCCCTTGAGGGTGTTTCAAGGTAGCGGGGAAGTGGCGGCAGATCACAAAGATACGTCAAAGGGTATACCCGTTCCGTGGGGGGGGGAGTCACTGGACAACTAGAGATAAAAAGCTCCCAGGCTGGGTGGGCCGACTCCACCTGCTGGCCAGGATTGACTGGCTGTCCCTTTTCCTTTCCTTTTGCCTCTTTGGATCTGGCAATCCAGCAGGTACGTACTCCATAGCGGCGAAGGGGAGGTACCTGCTTCGTACGTGTACCCGTGGATGTTGATGGGGTACGGAGTAGTCTGGAGGTCCCTTCTCCAAGGTACCGTAATACCGGTACCGCACCTGGATGAATGCCTATGGCAAGCCTGAATGGCTGAAGGGACGAACCCTCTCCATTACTACCAACTTCACATCATCATCATCATCATCATCATCTACATCCACGGAGAAAGGATGGCCTTTCCCCTTTAACAGTTCTATATCGGACCCAGCCAATGGCGGCATTCCTCGGGCGCCATGATGCACTGGACATGTTGCGCAAGAGCGGCCAAGGCCCTCGTCCCAAGGGCCGCGCCCGATGATTGGAGGGTGGCCCATCTGGCCCTAGGCAAGTTAGTGCGGTGGTGATGACTTGGCCCTCTGGGAACGCTGCAGCCGGTGGCCATAGGGCGGCCTGGCTGCAGGGCCTACCTAGAGGTACGGGCTGCGGTAATACCGCTAATAGGAGGGATCCCTGTCGAGGCGGTATGGCAACGGCGGCTCGAAGCGTGATGGGATGGATGGATGGATGGTTGAAGGATGAATGGGAGGGGAGAGGATGGGATAGGGTGCGGTGCTTATGCTTGAGGGAGTGGGAGCAGCAGCAGCAGCAGCACTCCATACTTTCATGCCACCGACTCCATCGTACATGGTCGCCCGGAGTATATATCAAATTTCTCCTGCCGTATCCACCTCAGGTTCATTTACGTGCAGGGTCGGCGCTGCAGCAATTGGTGCAAGGCAAAATGTACGATGCGATGGCTGCACCGTGCGTACATGGAAGTCATTCAAGGATCTAGCAATAAAGGAAAGTTGTCCGCATCATCCGTTGCAAGTCAGGGTTCTGCGTGCAGCGTCGTCGTCCGACTACTAGTCGATGCTGCCGAACCGACGTCACCTGGGACGGGAAGTGGCCGAACTGCAGCGCGATATAGTACATGGTACATAGTACATAGTACATGAGGAGTCGGTGGTCAGATAAGGATGTACATGTAGCCCCTAAACTGGCTCCCGATGCACGCAGAGCAAATTAGATGGAGCTAATCATCTGCCGCGATGCTGGACGCGATGTTGTCGGGGAAAGCATCCATGCGAGATGACGACATGGCTTCGCGATTCGCCCAGCGTTGGACCGGGAATTCACCCATTTCCCGCATTCTGCAGAGATCACGCTCGCGTGCAGAGTTGGGACGGGGGATATCGTCATGACTTTTTTTTTGCCTGATCACAATGACTCCGAGGCTCGACAATTACCCGTGATACTACCTATGTGTTGTTGTGTTGGGGGGAAAGAGAGGAGGAGCACTTCGGACTTCCCGTAATGACTCTCCCGCCCGGTGTTGGTAACAAGTAATATCCAACACGCCCCGCCGCGGTGCGGAAGAGAGCACATCCATCCATCGCGTACTCCGATTTAGAAATGCCAGATGGGCCGTTCTCCCAGGGTCACGTCAATAGGTTTCCCAAAATAAACCCGATAGCTGACAGGACATCCGCACATAGGTATGGAGTGGTGCATCGTCCCAGTAGGCACACATACGTACGTACGTACTACTACTACTACTACGGAGTACCTAGTACATCCTGAGTAATTTTGCCTCCGAGTCTGGCACGAGACTCGAGCCAGGTTCCGGATATTCACTCAACCACTGACCGTCTCAGGGATAATTATCCTAAGTCGCATGGATATAGCAGTAGTGGCAGCAGCAGCAGCAGCAACGGCGTCGAACCATCTTCGATTCAGATCGCGACCACGTTACCGGGATGGGCGCCCATGGTCTGACCCGCCCGCCCTCGGGTCAGGACTGACTAGTGACATGGAACGGGAAACCAATTTCCATCCATTCCCATGGCTGGCGTCCCTGGAGGGGCCCCAATTTCTCTGCTTTTGCTGCTCTCGGATAATAGAGGGCCCCCGACAATGGTCATTATGAGTGAGGATGGGGCGCGCAACAGTCTATGCTTTTTTGATCTTTCATTTTTTTTTTGTCGCATGTCCACCAGGACCAGGACCAGGACCAGGACCACCGCTGGTGACTGATGACACTGACTGAAAATGAAATAAAATCGGGTTTACTGAGTTTGTCGCGCCTATTAGTTGGAATCCTCCACACCGACGTCAGAGCGCGGGAACAGGGGAGCCCACACCCTACGCTAGCGGCACCGCTCAGGAAATTGGAAATAAGCAATAGGCCAGAGAATATGACGAGGATAGAACACATCACACGCAACCCTCCCCTTCAGTAGGGTAGTCGGGCAAAGGAGGGAGTTAGTCCTGGTCGGTCTCCCGTTGACACAACAGCGAGCCTCCGCCGTCATTGGCGCGGAGATAATCGAGGCAGAGAGTTGAACTGGAGAGTGAGATGATTTGAGTTTCCCGGATGGGCGACACCTACTTGCAGTACTCAAATCTAGTGAGTGCGCATGGATACAACAATCCATGCACTGGATTTGAGTAAGAAAGGGTCAATGACCTCAGCTCCCAAACTCTTTGCTTTGTTAGCACTGCGGTGACTGGCTGGCCCTGAACTAGCTTGACAGTTTACAAAAAAAGCCAAGAGGGTAGTCTGTCAGAGATGGAATTGCCAGACAGTGTCAGTGTACTATCTGCATGTCTGAAACACGACCGAAGGAGGCTCATCCACCGTCCTTTCTCCTAGTCTTCTACTCCGTACTATGTAACTACGTACCGCGCGAGTCCGACGACTTACCCGGACCATACATGATACACCACCGACCGATTGCCCAGGCTAAAGAAACGTCAAAGTGGATGCTCGGGGAGAGGGGAAGGGGAGGGAGGGGGTGACGGACGCCCACTTCTGCAACCGTTCGGCTGGGGCGTTTTTCCTGCCCACTCTTGCCTGAGGGCCGTGGTCTGTGGCCGGTGGCCACTGGAGCCGTGAGCTGGGAGGACCACCAAGGATCAATATGATAGGTACAGCTCATCCCCTCTCGGGGACTAGCCCAACTTAAAGTTTTCCGGATCCTCCTGGGGTGTGGCCGGCATCGCATCGACTCGACCACCACCGCCAGCCGAAGAGGCGAGCGAAGCATGCAGACTTGAGCACTGAGCGACAGGGGAAAATCATGCTGGAGACCGGTACGGTGACCACATGCATCGGGCCAAGATCCAGTCACATCGATCCAGATTTTCCCATCGTCTCCGCAGGTCACGGTGTGTCTGCATTCCGCGCACCTCGGAGATGCTGGTGCGCGAACTGGTTTAGGTTTGTTTCCCGGCAGCCATGAGTTGAGGGGAACAATGGTTCAGCTGTCGCGTGGTTTTTTTTGGGGGGGTGAGGGGAGGGGTGGGTGACATTGCCTACTAACACATGCACACATCTACCTACCCCTACCTACTACCTAGGTATTTTTACTACTATTACTACTAGGCTCTAGCATATGGTAAATAACTAACAAAGAGCAAAATGAATCTATTCCCCACGGGAACCTCGACCCTTCACAACCACCGGAAGGTCCAATCTCGATGGAGACTCCCGATCCAGCAGCCCTCGACATACCGTAAAGAGCAGGTGCGAAACAGGGCCTACGCCAATGGGAGGGGCGCGCGGCAAAAGCAGCGACGGAAACGTGGGTCGGGGAACCCACCCGGTTTGGCACGAGGCTGGCCATGCGATGGGATGGGCGAGTCCCAGTCCTGCCACTGCCAGAGGGGGCGACACACCAACGCTCAAGTCTGGCCCATGGATCGATCATGGAGAACCACAAAAAAAAACTAAAAATCAAAAAAAAGGAAGGAAAAAAAAAACCTTAGAAGGACAAAAAAGAAAACAAAGTTGAACTGTACTAAGCCTTTCTAGCCCTGTCCCCTCTCTATCATAGTACCCACAAAGAACAGTAGTGTCCAGATACCATCGCCGCCGGCGTGATTAGTTTTATTAATCGCAGGTGAAGAATCAATAGTCCTTCATCCGGATCGGGCTAAGCCTGGCTGACAGCGCCAGGCCAAGCTTTCCCACTTTCGCCTCCTCAATTCTTCAGGCCGACCCTCCCCAAATTGCACTTTTACGCAAATCGGTAAGTCGACAGGTGGGAAAAGCGCTGGGGAGGAGCACCACCTACCAAGAAACATGGTACTGGCACAGTCCCAGCACCCAGCAGCCCCGGCGGCGCTGTGGAACTAACCACTAAGGTTATGAGGCGTCTACTTTAAATAACCACCACCAGCTTTCATGACGCCCCCCGAGGGGGGGGGATCCACCCGCATAAGGTGCAGCGCTGCATCCTGGTCCCAAGGCGGTACACAGCCCTGGAGAAGTGCGTACCCTCCTCCAAAAAATCCCAGATATTGGTTTGTGACTGTTGTGTTGAGTGTTGGGGATCGGGGACAGGAGTATTTTTTGTTGCAGCCGCGACCAGTGAGGGGGGGGGAATTACAAATCACCCGGTCGCGCGCGCGCGGCCAGACTCCTTCACCCTTTTTCTTTTTCGATTGTTCGAAAGGGCTTTTTTCAAGACGCATCATCAATGAGGCGCTGCGGGAAGAGGAAGGGGAAAGGGAAGAAGGGAAGGGTGAGAACGAGCCCTGCGCTCACGTCGCACTCTCCGTAGTTTACCTTCCTAGTTCGTGCAATATATCTGGGCCTAGGGCTGTTTCAACCTCCCCGGCGCGTTGTCGCAAAGCCGCCTCGTCCTTCCACTGAAGCAACATGCCACCCTCTCTCCCTCCTAAGCGATAGAGTTGTGATATTTGTTCGCCTCGAGCCAATAGAAGCCTCAGTCACACAACCTCCACCCCCCTCCCCTTCTACGGAGTTTCTGGCACTTCCCCTTCTCGAACCAGATCCGGAATCCATAGCCTGTCCTCGGCACGGGACTAGTCCAGGTTACTCCGGAGACTGAAGCCGACTTCGGGGGGGATGGTGGATGGCGGATGCGATGATGCAATCGCCAGCGACCGACTTCACCACCAATACAAAGAAAGTACTTTGCGACCGAGGGAAAATAGCTGACGAGGAAACCGGATACTACGTACACCATCTAGGTGTGTACTGCGTCGTGGTGGTGGCTACTTACTACTACACATGTACGGTGCGCTCATGTGGCTTCTCATGCTTGAGGGGGTTGCGAATGTTAAAAATCTCGGGCATCCAGGATGCTCCACCAGAGGTCCTGACTGTAGGGAGAACAATTGGTATAGGCGCGCCCGTACGGAGCCCTGGGTTACGGGGATTCCCATAACAGGAGAGCCGAAATCGCTAGGGGACGAAGAAAGGCATGCGGGCTGTACGGAGTACCTTAGGTAGGGAAGAGGCCCAAGCGGGTGTGCATTGCGTAAACCGAACAGAATAATCCCGCGCCCCGAGATTTGAGGGATGGTGGAGAGAGGTTGGGAAAGCAGCAGCTTGTTTCGGTTCCGACTGAAGACAGACACAATGTGTGTGTTGAAAAGTGTTACTATCCCAAGGAGGAGGTGGTGGTGGTCGTCGTCGTCGTACGCTTACATTGATTGAATGGCCAAGCAAACCATCATCTCTTAGTAGCAGCCTCATCAAACGGTACTTTGTGACGACGACCAGATCTGAGACGCGGACTCAAGATTGTCGTACCAAATGACAGTCGGGCTGGATGGATGTTTGAGTCCTGGTCCCGGCTTGGCTGATTTGCCTCTTGACCGCCGGATCCGCTTCCCAGCGGAACCGTGCCTTAGAACCGTCGTATCCATTCACTTTGCCAGCCAGCCAGAGAGACCTCACCGCTTTTCTCGGACGAAAAGCCGTCATTCGCTGTCAGCCCCCCATCCCCCATCCCCCATCCCCTAGTCCTCCGTACCGGGGGGCAGAAGAAAAGAGGGGCTAACGAAAGAGGGGGAGAGGAGGAGGAGGAGGAGGGGGGGGACGATGCGCTCACTCAGCGGACGAACTTACACTTTTCCGTGCCTTAGCTCTTAAGGTTTACCCTCTTTGCAGGGATTGGGCCTAAGCCTATCCCGGTAGCTCGTACACTACCCAATTAGGCAGAGGGCCCCCCCCTTGACACGGCACATCATCCCCAAAAACGCGTAACAGGCCCAGAAACGGTCGGCCAATCATCAGCCACACCCACTGGGGGCCCGGCTTGACCCTTCCCCTAATTCCATTGCGGGGTGTCCTAATTCGGTAACCCGGTGGGGAACCCTTTTCCTCTCGCAAGCCCCCAAGGGCCAAATCAACAACTCGTCCCGAGTGCCAGGCGCAGCCCCAGTTTTTTGTTGATGTGTGCTCTGCAAATGAGGAAGGCAGAGCGGACAACAGCGGACAACAGCGGTACGTACCTAGAGCCCAGGCCTCCTGCCTGCCTGCCTGGCCCTACCCATACTAACCACTAACCACTAACTAACTAATCCATCCATCCAGCAGCCACCAACCTAGCCTCTCCCCTACCCTAACCAAGCGGGTGAGAAGGTATCTCATCCTGGCGAACCAAGCTAACCAGTAAACCACAACCACCCATGACCTCTTCCGGTTCAGCTCTTCTTTGCTTTGCAGTATAGCCCCTCCCCCCCTCTCTCCGTGACCTGACCTCCCCCCCTACTAGCTCGGTGGCGTTCAAGATCCATGCTTGCAAGACGGACGGGAAGAGAGGGGCCCCATCCTCCTGGATTGGACGGTACAGTAGTTTGTGGCCGTGGCCATCCCCCCCCCGATAGCATAGCCAGTGAGCCACAATGCCACATACCTTACCACATCAATCTATTTGACTTTGGCAGAGGAACGCCCACCGATGTATACGCTATGCTATATGCACAAAGATCAGGATCCGGGTGAGTCTCATCCATCACTTTGCATGTGCAACATCCGATGTCCGCCGTACTGAATCCGTAAGTCCATACATAGGTACATACCTAACATATACAGATACAAAGTTGCTGTGAATGAAGCAACCAGCAGCACGGCGTACATGAGAACAAAAGACTATGACGACACCAACAACCCAGACGGTATCGCCATGGGGGTTTGTACTTAGGTAGATTGTTTATAATTAGGCATATTTAATTTCGCTTCTTCAGCGGACGGTGGGTACATACCTACGGTTAGGTACCACTTAAGCAAGTAAAGTGGTGCTTAACAAAGAGCTCTTAGGGGGGGGGGAGGCGTTCGCATGATCATATACACTTAGTAGAACTCTCGTCGCCAAGTACTGCACACAGGAGCTATTACCTACGCTACTACCTACCGGTGGCTTCCCGACGATTCCGAGAGCGGGAGAGAGAGAGGGGGGGAGCTGAGGGTGGGAAAACATTTAGCATAGGAGGGGGGG
>KZ825855.1:51561-190513 GCA_003184645.1 Aspergillus ellipticus CBS 707.79 | reverse complement strand
CCCCCTCCCTATTACCCCGTTATCTCCCCTCCCCAACCCCCAAACGTAACCCAAAAAACCCCCTCCGCCTCCCAACCCTATAAACCCCAAGTCCCACCCCCCAAACCCCCACCCCACAGACCGTCGTAAAAACCACCACGGGGCCGAGCACCAACACCGCAAAGAACGTAAAGATCGCGACCGCAACACCAGCACTCAGCAGCGCACCCGCGACGAACAAGAAGATCGGGATGCCGGAGAAGAGGAGCTGGGTGAGGAGGAAGGAGGATAGGATCGGGTGGGTGGTGAGGAAGGTTTGGAGGTAGGTGAGGAGGGTGTGGATGTGGGGCTGTATGATTGTGAGGAGGGAGTGGAGGTGTGTGAGGAGGGTTTGGATTGGGGATTGGGGTTCGTGGGGACGGGTTGTTGTTGGGAGGTCGGAGGAGGGGGTTGTTGATGGGGATTCGGATTCGGGTTTGGGTTCGGAGGGGGGAGGGTGGGGGGAGGGTTGGTATTGGTGGTGTTGTTGTTGTTCTTGTTGTTGTTGTTGTTGTTGTTGTTGTTGTTGCTTGAGAGGATGGAGGTAGTAAGGCGGATGGTCGGAGAGCTTGAGGAGGGAGGGCTCGACTTCGGGCGGAGAGGCCTCGGATGCGAATTGCGAGGGGATCATGGGGTCGGTGGGGATGTCGTCGGGAGGGGGGGTGAGGTCTGGCATTTAGTTTGGACTTGCGTAGCACTTCTGTATTCTTTGTGAAGAGGAGAGTATAGATGATTAGATAGTGTGTGGTTGGATGGAAGTGGTTGGAGATATAGTTGTTCGAGACATAGGAGATGCAGAAGAAGCTAGCTACAGTAGCTAACTACAGTAGTAGCTTCAGCTCCAGGCACGGCACACGCACGGAGCTCGGAGGACGGAGCTCAATTGCCGATGCGCTTCTGCTGAAATAAGCCGGTATGTAAGTTACCCCGCTGCCGTACGGTATGTTATGGACAGTACTGCGCTGTAACATATCTGCAGCGCGCCGGGGATTGAATCCGCCTGTCGGAAAGTGATTGGCCTCCGGCGTTTGGTTATTGGGGACGATATGTAAGCTCTGGCTTGGGGGTTATTCATGGGATTCCATCCAGGATGGTCGTGCCGCTTAGTCAGTCTGCGATATCGCTCGATCTGCGGAGCGGCAAGCCGAGTGCTTTCCCGGGCCGCTAGTCTGATCGACATTATAGTCCGCTACCTGAGAACCTTGCCTAATGCCTACAGAGTACACAGTACAATGTATCTGGTACAGAGTTGAGCAAAAGGAGCATGTATGTTGGGTGTCACTTGGCAGGTTTCCCGAAATGGTCGACACGAACATGGAAGGCCAATGTGCAGGCTGGTCATCAGACCTCCCTCCAATCCGCTAGACAGACGCCTTGGACCGTGGACGCCAGTCCCATGACCGGCCAAGGCGGCGCGAAAGTTTAATCGCCTTTACCACAATCTATTACAAACAGAAGATACTAGGTAGGTACCTAAGGTAGGTACTATCATGGCTCATGGCTCATATCCACAATGTACATACATACAAGCTTACACAATATTGTCCAACTTTTTAAACGCTCGAAACAACCAACGAACGAACAGATCTACCACCCGCGCTTAGCCAACTTATCCGACTCCGCCATCTGCGACACGTTGATTCCAACCATCGCCTCGCCGAGTCCCTCGCTGACCTCCGCGAGGACCTTGGGGTCGCGGAAGTGGGTGACGGCCTGGACAATGGCCTTGGCGCGCTTCTTCGCATCGCCAGACTTGAAGATGCCCGAGCCGACGAACACACCATCGCAGCCCAGCTGCATCATGAGCGCCGCATCGGCGGGAGTGGCAACGCCACCGGCCGCGAAGTTGACCACGGGCAGACGGCCCTTCTCCGCCGTCTCGCGGAGCAGTTCGTAGGGCACCTCCAGCTCACGCGCCAGGGCGCGCAGCTCGGGCTCCGAGTCGGGGGAGGACTGCAGGATGGCGCGGGCCCGGGCAATGTCCGAGTTGACCTGGCGCATGTGCTTGACGGCCTCCACGACGTCTCCAGTGCCGGCCTCGCCCTTGGTGCGGATCATGGCGGCACCCTCAGCAATACGGCGGAGGGCCTCGCCGAGATTGCGGCATCCGCAGACGAAGGGGACCTTGTAGTGGTGCTTGGTAACGTGGTAGACGTCGTCGGCGGGGGTGAGGACTTCGGACTCGTCGATGTAGTCGATGCCGATGGCTTCGAGGATCTGCGGATGTCAGTGGTGCACTTCCCACCAGATACAATATAATGAGTCATACCTGGCACTCGACAAAATGTCCGATACGGGCCTTGGCCATGACGGGGATGGTAACCGCCTCCATGATCTCCTTGATCATGCTGGGGTCCGACATGCGGGCCACGCCACCCTGTGCTCTAATATCGGCGGGGACACGCTCGAGGGCCATGACGGCGGCGGCACCGGCCTCTTCGGCAATGCGAGCCTACAATCGCATTAGCTAGGCATTGAAGGAAGACAGGCTCGACGAGCATACCTGCTCCGCATTGACAACGTCCATGATCACGCCACCCTTCAGCATCTGGGCCAAACCGGCCTTGACGGTGAAGCTGTTGGCAGTGCCATTGGTGCCGTTCTGCTGCGAAGCCATTGTGTATGTGTGTATGTATGAGATTCTAGAAAAGAATAGCATGTACGGGAAGAGAAGAGAAAGGGGAGGAAGGCGAAAAGAAAGACGAAGCCGGCCCAGAGGAAAGAAAGTCGAGTAGCGACGGAAAGAAGAGGAAGAGAAAGTCAGAAAGTAAGAAAGTCGGCCGCCTAGAGGCGGCGTGAGTCAACGGCCGATAAGACTCGCTCGCCCCCAGCAGTCCAGAGAGGGCGCGCCATCAGCCAACCACGGACCCGCCCTGCTCTACCCCTCGTTTTGCCCCGCCGGCATTTCCCTGTCGTTCGCAGGGCGGCCGGAGCCCTCGCCCAATCACCGGCCCCTCGTCCCTCATTCGGCCGGCAGGGTGCGGTCACGTGAGAATCGCCGCGGCGAATTTTCCGCGGGCTTCAGGAACGCCGTTGTACGGGCCGTAAGGCCTGGTATGGCGGGACTGCCGTATGGTCACAATGCGTATTTCCTCCTGCCTATTCAGGTCCTCTTCCTCGGCAGGCGTCGCAGGCATCCATCCCATCATCCCATCCACCCCATTGATCAAACAACATCTTGCTCGCATGCCCATAAGACTGGCCATTATGACCCCAGACAATCAACAGACCCTCAATGCAGTCCATATAGCCCATCACCCCCCCTCACTAACCACCCCCAGGTCCACCCCCTATATACATCCCCCCCAGCACCTCCTGTGACGTCACGTCCGCATACCACAACCATGACCCTCCAGCTGCCATCCCTATTCCAACCACCTGCATCTCCAGACTGACTGAGCAGCCCAATCACTTCCTACATCAATCATTGCGATCTCCACTTCGCAACACAAGTTAGCCCATTGACCCAACGAACACCAACTCAATAGACTAAACCCACAAAAGCCATACCCTACAACCACCACCACCACCCCCATCAATCACCATAACCAACCCCCCAACCCCCAAAATGATGCTCCTCCGCCCAACAATAACCCTCCTCGCAACAGCAACAGCCACCGGCCTCGGCCTCGGCCTAACACTCAGCACCCTGCGCGCCTCCCCCCTGCAATGCCAATACTCCGCCTCCGCCCCAGGAATCCCCGACCAATCCTGGACCGTGAACTCCCCCGACCCTGTGGCGCGGAAACAAGGCAGCAAGGCCGCCAGCGGGTTCCTCACACCCTCGAACATGCGCCAGATCAGTCTGGGGAGTGTCTTGGGGCTGGTGGTCGGGCTGGGCTTGCGGGCGTTTTCGAGGGCGTTGGTCGTGTTGTTGGGGATGGGGATTGTGGCTGTTGAGGTATGTTCTTCTTCTCTTTTTACCCTCTTTTTGGATTTTGGAGGAGGGGAGGGGGGGTTTCTGGGCTGGGGATAAAGCTAACGGGGAATGTAGTGGGCTGCGGCGAAAGGGTATAATTTGCTTCCGGTGAACAGGGTTCAGAAGTATGTGAAGGGGGTGGATTTGCAGAAGGCTGTCTCGAGTCGGTTTCCGTTTAAGATGAGCTTTGGGGTGACTATGGGGCTGGCTGCGTTTGCGCAGTTGTAGGTTTAATGTACTAGTAGTATCTAAGATATTGGATGGTTTGGATGGATGGGATCATGCGTAGTGTAGTGTAGATATTACATAAAGTCCCTCGGATTCAGTATGCTGTATTATCTTGTTGTACAGGGTATCATTCATGCGCTGCGCTCGCTCGCTCGCTTCTACTTGATAGGTTGCTGCAGTCAGCCCAAAACTAGATCTTCCAATAGACTATCCATCTCGTCGCGCGACAGCGGCACTCCCAGGATTTCTGTCCCGCTTGCATGCATCCGCGACGTGATCATCTGGTGGTCGTGGAACTCCTTCAGCAACGTCCGGAACGTCATCTCCGACGAGGCGATGAACTGCTCCGCTGCCCGCTGGTACAGCAGCCGGAACTCGATGCCCGTTTCCTCCCGGTTGTTGTCGCCCTGGCCGCCCTCCATCTCGTCATCCGACATGTGGTCTTCGTTCGCCATGGATGAGAGTTCGGTCAGGAGCAGCCGGTACAGGTTCTGGGCGTTCTCCGGCAAACTCTTCAGCACGAACTCCACACCCTCCTTGCCGCCGACGCGCTGGCCCTTGCGGCCGAGGAGCGTGCTGACTTCCTCGACCACGTCGAGTTCGGTGTCGAACGGAGCGAATGTCGTGCAGTCGTGGAAAACGAAGTTGAATTGGTCGCGCAGGCTCAGATCCCACATGAGTAAGACGTTTGGCGTGTCTGCCGTCGCTAGAAGGTGGATCTTCGGCGTTGCTGCTAGACGGGCAAGAAGGGCTTGGTTTGTGGCGCGGCGGAGAGCCGGGGCGTCAATCGAGTTGATGAGCACGGTGATAGGTTTCTGCGACGCCCGGGACTTCAGAACAGACTGGAGCAGCTCCAGAACTTCCTGTGACTGAGATCCCATCTTGGAGGGTATATCCGCCCCGAGGACGGCAGTGACAATCGTCGCGAAGATGGACCGGATCGACATGTTGGGGGTGTGGCCGTTAACCACCACGACGGAGGGTGACGCAGAGCCGTGCTGATGGTACATCCAATCCGCGAATTCCTGCATCATTCGACGCTTGGATCCGTATCCGTAGAGACAGATGTTGAAGCCCTGGTGAAACTCGAAATTCCATTGCGGAAACGACCGACAATGCAGGTCCTGCAGGAAAGCCTTCTCCTGTTTATACGGGTCCACGTACTGTTCCATCTTGTCGAAGTACTCCTCGTGTGTCAACAGCGTCGTTTTATTGAGGTTGGCATTCGATGTGCGAGGTGGTCCGGCTCGGTTCTGGAAGAAATATCGCTCATGGGCTGGTAGCTCGCCCTCGGGGGTGGGCGAGCGCTTGTTCTTTGCACCTTTCGGTCGCCCTGCACGTCGCTTGGGTGTGGGCGCTGCATCGCCTGCTGGCTCTACAGACTCTTCGACGGTTTCGAGTACGCCATTCGTACCTGCAGTCTTTACAGGGGCTTCGTTGTCGTCTCCCAAGATCTCCTCCGCCAGACGGTCGGCCCCGTCCCAAATATCCTCGTCACCCTGTTCGAGCAGAAGACGGGCGCTCTTCTTCTTCGCGGATCGGTCCGCACGGGCTTTCGACGGAGACGGAACGGCGACTGGTTTCGTAGGTGTCGAGAAGAGAGCCTTGGCTCTCGACTTGTGTGTCGGGGTCTTCAGCCCGGACGCCTTCAGCGTAGCAGGCGTCTCGGCAGTGGGTTTTTGAGGAGTCGATTTGACTCGCTTCGAGGGGGTGGTCACTTCGGGGGATCGCGCCCCCTCCGCGTGCCCATTCACGGTGCCATTGGCAGCGGTTGTCCTCTGCCTCTTGGGCGTCGAGATGGGGAAGTTGTCATCGGAATCTGGATGCTTGCGTTTCATTTTAGTCAATAGTCCGGGACTGAGCAGGATCGGGGCGGAGAGCAAATACCATGCGGGCACAAGACAAGAGGCCTTCCAGGGACGACAAAACACACAAGACGCAAGGGAGAACCGGGCTGGCGCGCTGCTGGGAATGTGATGGCGATGGGCCTCGTGGCGGAAGCAATACTGAGCAATACTGAGCAGTAATATTGGATGGGCGCGTTTGGAACGCGGCTGGGCCGATGGTTTCTCCGGCTCCGCGATATCGGAGCGGCATTTCCTCGCCGCGAATCGCATCACCATCATCGGCTCCTCTTTCTCCTCACCGGTGCGTCGACGGCTCTCTCTTATTTACCGCGAGAAGTCTCGTCTGCTCGTCTGGTGGTGGTCTGCGTGTCCGTCTCGCCTCAATATCCCCCGGCCCGACAAGCTAGCGCGTGAGTCTTACTGTGAGTCATTTACCTCCGGCCATCTACTGCAGGTATACATACCCAAGGACAGCTCTGCAGCGCAGGCCAGGGACGTATCTGCAGCCATTGGACCACCACATATAAACCCCCGGCTGGCTTCGCACTCACTGACTCTCCCTCAATCTCACCAGCGCCCCCATGGCCTCCTCCTCTTCCACCACCATGGCCTCCTTCGCCCGCATGGTCAAGGGCCAAGTGCGCCACTACTCCGCACCGCTGGACATGGCCATCCCGGCCTCCAAGCAAAAATACATCCCCGCGTCCGGCACCTACCCCAAGGGCTTCTCCGTGTCCGGCACCCACGTCGGCGTGAAGGCCTCCAACACCAAATTCCCGGACCTGGCCCTGATCTCCTCCGAGACGCCCTGCTCCGCGGCCGCCGTCTTCACAACCAACAAGTTCCAGGCTGCCCCGGTGCAGGTGAGCCGCAGCACCCTAGAATCCCGACAAGGCGAGGGCATCCGCTCTGTGGTAATAAACTCCGGCTGCGCCAATGCCGTGACGGGCAAAGGCGGCCTCGAGGATGCCGTGAGCATGGGATCGAAAGTCGACGAATGCAACGGCCTCACTGGCCCCAGCACCCTGGTCATGAGCACCGGTGTCATCGGTCAACGGTACGCCTGCATCTTCCCATCCCCATTCCCACCACCAAACTAACCAACCAACCAACCCATCAACCAGCCTCCCCATCTCCAAGATCCTCTCCATGATCCCCACCGCCCACTCAACCCTGAACCCCAGCCACAGCTCCTGGCTAACGACCGCCCGCGCCATCTGCACGACGGACACATTCCCGAAACTCCTGTCCCAAAGCTTCACCCTGCCGTCCTCCCCAGGCCACACCTACAGCCTGGCGGGAATGGCCAAAGGAGCAGGCATGATCCACCCGAACATGGCGACCCTGCTGGGTGTCCTCTGCACGGACGCGCCCATCTCGCCGTCTATCCTGCGCCCTCTTCTCGTCCACGCCGTCAACCGCTCCTTCAACTCGATCTCCGTGGACGGCGACACCAGCACCAACGACACCATCGCCATCCTGGCCAACGGCGCCGCCGGCGGCACGCCGATCACCAGCACCGCCTCGGCAGACTACAAGGCCATGGAGTCCGTGCTCACCCAGTTCGCGCAATCCCTCTCCCAGCTCGTCGTGCGTGACGGCGAAGGCGCCACGAAGTTCGTGACGGTCCGCGTGCAGAACTCTTCCGACTACGACTCCGGCAAGCTGATTGCCTCGACCATCGCCCGCTCTCCCCTCGTGAAGACCGCCTTGTACGGTAAGGATGCGAACTGGGGTCGCATTCTCTGCGCTATTGGATACACTCAGGGCGTTGAGGAGGGTGTGGTTGTTCCCGAGAAGACTAGCGTTAGCTTTAAGCCTGTGGATGGCAGTCCCGCGCTGAAGCTGCTGGTCAACGGTGAGCCCGAGCAGGTCGATGAGGACCGTGCGGCGGTGATCTTGCAGGAGGAGGATCTGGAGATCGTGGTGGATCTCGGCGGTGGTGAGAAGGGCGTCACCGGTGGCGAGGAGGCCGTGTACTGGTTCTGTGATTTCAGTCATGAGTATGTTACTATTAATGGCGATTATCGGACTTAAGAGGTTCGATGTCGGGGTAGTCGTTTAGTTTCGTCGTATATTTTCGGTACTATATACCCGCAATTACATAGCATTATCTCTCTACTAGCTTGGTTTGTTGGAGTCGAGTCGATTTGCGTATTGTAGGGTGGAGAGAAACAGATGTCAAGCCAATTAGATGCAATTTTAGGTCTTTTGTAATATGGTTACAGACAGGTAGGCGCTATATACAGCTGGACCTCGACTCCTAATGCTCCCTCCGCAAATGCCAAACTACCCATACATTCCATCCCAAAGATCCCAGCCTCAGCAGCACCCTACCCGAGAAGAACGGTAAAATATGAAGAACAAACATAAGCCCGCAACCCTTCTCATGCTTTCATCAAAACGGGGCTATTTAATTGCCCGGGACGAGGCCCTTGAGGCCAGATCCAATGTCGCCCTCGCGGGCGGCAATCTCGAAGTATCCGTAGATAATCCTAAGAAGCGTTAATAACAAGACATCAGAAAAAGAGAGAGCAAACTTACGTGACGGCAAGGAGGATACCAGTACCGCTGCCAAGAGCGCCGAGGAGGTCGGAGGCCACGGAGAGAGCACCAATGCAGGCACCACCGAAGGCAGCAGCAGTGGGGATGACACGCTTGAGCTCCTTGTACATGCTCTGCTCACGGTGACCGGCCATCACGAGACCCTGGTCCTTGAGCTGCTTGGCGACGTCACGGGGGGCGGAGCCGGAAACCTCGATCCAGGTCTTGGAGAAGAGGGCGCAGGCGACGAGCATGAAAGTGATGTAGACGGCGGTGTGGATGGGGTCCAGCAGGGCCTCGGTGAAGTTGAGAGGGGGGGACATGTAGTAGGCAATGCCGGAGGCAGCGTGGAGCTGGGCAGATCCCTCACGAGGCTCCCAGACTCCGAGGAGCTTGACAAGGATGTTGTCGGAGAAGCGAGAGTACAGCATCTGGCTGATCAGGAAGATGTTGGAGCACAGGGCGGACTGCAGCATGATGGGCATGTTGGAGGTGTAGAAGAGACGGACGGGGTAGGATCCACGCATTCCACGCTGGCGGGAAGACTTCACGGGGATCTCAACACGGAAGCCCTGGAGGTAGATGACAGCGGCGAAGACGAGGAGAGTGGCCAACAGGTTCATGATGTTGGGGAGGTTCTGGCGGTAGAAGGCTTCCCGCAGAGCACGCTGCTTGTCGGACCAGGTCAACAGAAGGTGAAAGAGAGCAATGATGGCACCCTCGAACTCGGGGCCACGCCCGGTGTTGATGGTCGTGGGGGAGAATGCCTTCCAGACGATGGACTCGCAGATGTTGGTGGCAATGAACAGGGAGATACCGCTGCCCAGACCGTAGCCCTTCTGGAGCAGCTCATCCAGGAGAATGACAACCAGACCAGCGACAACCAGCTGAACAATCAGGAGAACGCAGATACCAGCACCGAGGTCGCTGGGCTGGCCGTAGAGACCAGTAAGGACGTAGACACAGGCCTGACCGAAGGACAGGATGATAGCGAAGAGCTTCTGAGCAGTCTGGTACAGCTCACGGTCGGTCTTGAGGTCAAGGTTGACATCGATGAGGTGGGTACCAGCGAGGAGCTTCAAGGAATCGGCTGTTAGTTGGCGCACGCACGAGCAATGCTACGCTGCACATACCTGGAAGACCATGCCGGAGGAGATGATGGGGGTGATACCCAGTTCCATCAGAGTTCCTCGGTTACTGGCCAGCATCATACGGAGCCAGTAGAGAGGATCCGAGGTGTCAGAGGAGACAATACCGTACAGAGGCATTTGGCTCATGACCAGGAAGATCAGGAGAGTCAACTGGAGGGGGATTGATCAGCTCAGCAGCTCTTTCGCGTCCCGACAGATATCACGTACACCCGTCCACATCAACTTCTGGTTGAAGGGCACCTTCGTTTCCGGGGCGGCCACCTCCGGGAGGAGGGGCGTGAAGGGCTTGATCAGATCGAGAAACCGGACTAGGGTCGGTTGTCAGCTTTGGTTGATCCATTGAGGCCGGATGAAAAGGCTGTCGCGAGCGAACAGCGATCGCGTGGGAGACTCACGTCCGCTCATGGTGACGGTCCACCTCCCAGAGCTGGAGGGTAAATGGGGGGAAGAAAGGGAGAAAGGAAATTAAGCTGGAGGCGAAGACCAGCGGAAGGAATGGCGGGAATTACAAAAGGGGAGGGGGGGAAAGAAGTGAAGCAGAGACGAAGAGAAGGATGGAGGAGAAAGGGAGACGGCGATGAGGTCGGGAACGGCAGCGATCGAGCAAGTCGCCTCGCTGGCCACTTTCCCGCCGCGCTAACCTCTTGAGGCCACTTGGTCCCTTCCCGCCGTCTGACTGGAACTTGCCCCGGTTACACCATAGACTAAGTAGTCCTATACCGGAGTCTTCGCCAGCAGTCATCCTACGCCACCATATTTAGAGATAATATCCATTGTACCACTGTTCATTCAAAGGGTATTCATATTCAACACGTGTTCGCTCGCAAACCGCGTCTAGGTATCTTAGGTATCACAGTATATAAGTAACAGTTCATCGCCTCCCAAGCCGGGCCGACCAAGCGACCTCGCAATAGACAAAACTTCCTTCGTAAGCCGGCATTCCAGACATCCAGCATCCTACAAACTAGATCCAGTCGAGCCCCCCCCCCCCCGTTCATCCAACCAGCCACAGGCAGTCGTCAATCACGGTCTCCAGCTCCCCCAGCCGCTCTTTCAGCCCCTTGTTTTCTTCTTTCAATATTCCCAGCACACTCCATGCTTCTGACGATGGAACCCCGTGGCAGATGTTGCACTTGGTCCAGGAGCTGGTGATGCTCCTCGGGGTTAGTCCTTTCAAGACGCGATCATAGGTGGATTGTTTTGGTGCGGGCGTCGAGGCCGGCGCCGGGGTAGGTTTAGACTTGGGTTTGGGTGTGGGTGTGGGTGTGGGTGTGGGTGTGGGTGTGGGTGTAGATGCAGATGCAGATGCAGGCGCAGGTGCGGGTGTGGATGTGGATTGGGGCTCCTTCTGGCTTGGTTGCACAGGGACGGTGGTGGGAGTAGACAGGGTAATCTGGGAGATGTTCGGAGACGGCGCAACGGTCGAAGCCGGCGACTCGAGCACTTCGCGACGTGAGAACACACTTTCTGACAGACTCTCGTCCCCTGAGTCGAAGCCCGAGTCACTCGTGAACGTACCATTGCTGGCACGTTTCATACTCCGCCGGGGGGTCTGGAGCTCGGCACCCAGATCGGAGGTGCTGTCGTCTTCGCTGGTCCGGACGAGCATCACGCTGCGTAGGCGAGCCTCATCTTCGCGACGGCGCACCTCCCGCTCGTGCTCTAGCTCTTCCGCCATCGCTTTCACGGCTTTTTCTTGCTCGATGACTTTCTCGGCCATGCCATCCAGCTGGACCTTGAGATTGCCAATGCGCGAGCGAGTCACCTCCAGCTCCTCCTGCTTTTCGCTCTTCTCTGCCAAGGCTTCATGCAAGGCGAACGTTCTCTGTTTGTATGCAGCCTGCAGCCGGCGAAGCATGGTATCTGCATTGCTCCGCAGCGCATCGAAGGCGTCCCGTCCTTCCAAGGCGCTGAAGCCAGGGGGAAACAAGGCAGCATTGACATCGAAGTTCAAGAACTCGTCCTGGGCGGGTTCCGGAAGCTCCAGTCTGCTCTCCCCCTGACGCTTCAACCCGAAGAACGAGAAAGGATTCGATGAGGTCACTTGTTTCAGCGGCGACGGCGCAGTCATCCGCTTCTGCGTCCGGCTCGTCAGGGCCGGGGAGGGTGACCCATAGACATCGCGAGAGCTTCGTCTGTCCATCGTGTTGTTCATCGCAGAGTCCTGCTCTTCGGACTGGTACACCACTCCTAGGTTGACGGGTTCTGACTTTCCTTGGAACCAGCCAGACAAGCGTTTCGCACCTTCTTCGAGTCTCTTGCGGGCGGTGTATTCGACGGCCGGGGTCGAGTGATCGGTGTCAGTGTCCAGGTCTTCGAAGGTTTTGGGTTGGTCGGAGAAGAGCTTCCTGGACGGTAGAGGGGCCTGCCGCGGTATAATCTCGGTGTTTGCCCGACGGTGGGAGGGGTGCGCAGGGTACGGTTTCGCCGGTAGTGGGGATACAGTATCCGAGCTCTGTGCTAATAAAGTTACAGGGGTATTCTGGTGGACGGGCTGCTGGCCATCGTAAGGCTGACAATTCTCCTGGGCTCCGGGCGGCGATATCGCTGGCGAAGATGGATCCAAGCTGTCAAAAGCAGGCGTGGCCGTAGTTGACGGGTGCTCGACGTCGGGGAACATCGTTACGGCCGAAAGGTGAATGTGACTGGGCGTCGGAGGGGGGAAGGGATGAGGCCTGGAATGGCGAAGGGATGTGGTCGGTCGCACCACTTGGACACGGACTGGAATGCCACGTCGATACGTGATCAATGCACGGTCACGTATACCGCCGTCCGTTGTCAGCTTCAGTTGGGAAGCAAAAGGGGGACGGAAATGGGGAGCTTCGGGAGCCCTGCTGCGCGTCTCCTTGCGGTTCGGGGGGGATGGCGGGGCGATAAGGAGCGATGAAGGGAGAATGAGGCACGGAATTGACGGCCGCGGGACAGAGTCGACGGCGGATACGTTAAGGACAGTAGTCTAGGGAGAAAAGGCGCGATTGCGGCCGGTGTTCTTCAGGTTGATGAGCTCGACCGCCAAGCGATAGCGATCAGACGGAGTACCCGCACGTGCCCCTGTCAGCAACGAGTTGAGATCCTGCACGATTGGGGGGACGCAGATATGGGCCGGTCTGTTGGGTTGGAGCCGGACTGTCTTAGCAGAGGTTTAGAATCTTCGATATGTGGTCAGAATCTGACGAGGAAGCCGGCCGGATTCTTTTAGGGCCAAAGCCAGCGAAATATCGCGAGGTTGGGTATGTATTCTTAGAAGTCATGATCCGCCAAACAGAAAAATACGGTGGCTGAACGGCTTCGATGCTCCACCACGAGGCCCTGCGCTAGTTGAGTGGTTGGGCGGCGACTGGCACGGAGGACATCTCTCCAGTCTCCTCTGCCATCGCCCGCATCTTTTCTTAGGCAGGCGTTCGATTCGCCCGTCAGCTCGATTGGAGACCGGGCTGTCCTCGACTCCTCCATGATGGCATCAAGCCCTCCACCTCCACCCCCGCGACGTCATCCGTGATCCGTAGCAACCAGGCGATAGTTCCTGGGAGACTGGATAGTGGGATGGACCATCGACGCCACGGTCAACGCAGTGACCAAAACGGCGAGCCCCCTTTTTTGCATGACATTCTGGCGGCCCGGGGTGTCTGCCAGTCTGGACTCGAGAAGGCCGTCTTGGGGGCCCGTTTCATGCGATTGAGTCCGCAGACGGGCGATCGCCCCTCCGCGAGATTAAGCAATCTCGGGGTTGGGCAATCATCTGCGGAGGATCAGGGGCGGGCGGCATGCTGCCGTTTTCGTCTGGATACTCCGGCCGAGGGAGTCACGGAGGGATGCCAGGGCAAGGAAGGTACGGGATGTTCCAGTCAAGAATGGGCCTACAGGGCTCGGAGATATGTCGAGAATGTTCGATGTTGAACCTTGGGCCGGATGGAGTGGCGAGCCGTGGGTGAGCGGGTGAGCGGCTGGCCGGGTGCCTGGGAGCCTGAGGCTAGAGCCTGCCGCCAGAATTGCTCTTGCTTAGTTGCTATGAACGTACGCCGTACAGTAGTAGTAGCTGGCAGTGACACTGAGCTGTAAGCTGTGAACCGTATTCCAGTGCTGAAAGTCTGAAACATGCGAGTCGATCTTCTATCTACTCCGTACACACTTAAGCCTGCAAATCATCCCCACCACTGCTGTCTCTGTGGGCGGGCATGTTCGCTTGTCACTGCCCATACGCCGAACATGTTGTTGGAATATACCTCTACTTGGAAACGTCGTGAAATAAGGCTGAATCCACAGCATGCTCAAGATCCAAAGAACAATGACGCAGAACCCCGTCCTATCTAATCCGAGGCATCTCCCACCGGCCATGAAGTCATCGATCTGGAGACCCCAGGCCACGCGGCTTACATAACACCAACGGCCAGGCGGTGAGCCTCGCTGGCAGGAGCGTGTATTCTGCCCGAAGCATCATCGCAGCAAATCTATTCCAGCAGAAGAAACACCAATGAAAAGCGTACCCTGGCTGGATTTCCTTTGATTATATTCGCAAACACCTGGTCTCACATCTCGCGTCTCACAACTCTCACACAACATGGCAAGCCCGGCCACAAGCGGACTGAAATACCTGTCCAATGCGCTCGCAACAGTCGAACAGCTATCGAACTCCTCCTCCGCCATCGACGGCGTAGCCCCTGATCTCGAGGCATCCATTCGCTGCGCGGGTGCCCAGCTCACACAGACGGCGGGGATCCTGCTCCGGCTGTCGCAGGACATCATCGCGCAGGCCATTGTGACATTTACCCGATTCTGGATCGGCCCGGACGGAGGCAGTCTTCGCATACACTCGGTGAAGGTGGGAATTGCCCTTCCTTCCCTGAAGGACACAGATTAGAATACTGACCGATGGCTCTTCTACAGGATGTCTCTGCCGCCGCGCTCTACATGACCGCCAAGCTCTCCTTCCAGCCCACCTCGCCCCGCTCCGTGCTAAACGTCTACACATTCCTCCTGTCGAAGGAGGCGTCGCCGCTGTGGTTCGTGAACCCCAAAGGATCGCCGGATAAGCCGATACCAGAGACCTACCATCTCACGGAAGGAGGCTACCAGGCGCAGCGACAAGTTCTTCTGCGCACCGAGTCGATCATTCTACGCACCCTGGGGTTTAACACCCATGTGGCGCTCCCGCATACGATCGCGTTGACCTACCTGCAGACCCTAGGGGTTTCCTCTTCGGACGTCGCAAAGAGGGCGTTCGAGCATCTGAATTCCGCGCTGTTCTCGCCGCAGCTCTTGTACTTGACTCATCAGCCAAATGCGCTGGCCGTGGCTGCGATCTATCTCGCGGCGCGAGAAAGAGGCGTACGGCTCGTGGACTGCGACTGGTGGGAGGTCTTCGATGTCGACCGGGAGGATCTTGGGTTTCTGGTGGTGGGCATGGGAAGTATGGAGGGGTTTGCGCGGGCTGAGTTGGAAAATTGGAAGGCTCGCGGCGTGCCAATGACGGTGGATGATCTGGACGGGGAGATTGAACGGAGGCGGATGATGCAAGAGGGCGAGTGAGGGTGCAGCCGCATGCGTAGTGATACAATATTCAGCACAGCGCATCAAGGTGCCTCAGTCCGATGCTCAAGATCGGTCCGGGATAGTATAAACCCTCTGATACCCGAACTATCGAGGCCTATCGACACCACCTCCGCCGCTTGGACCATCCTCGAGGAAAGCGAAAGAGTGGACGAGGACGACATAATATATCTGCGAGGTTCTCTTGGCAGTCCAAAGGCCCATCCAAGGACCTTGATGATATGCGGATGAAACCCGGAACCGGGACCCGCACAAGTAACTAACTAGTTAACATATACTTCCGAGCTGAGATAACCAACCGAACCGAACCGTGAATATATAAAACCAGCGAACCAGCAGTGAACCAACCAACCCACTGGCAGTGATAAGCCCCTCCTCATAGTACTAAAAGCATGATCACGAAGCGCCAGAGAGCTAAGGTAGCATGTGCGTTGGGTTGTGACTGAGGCTCCGCCACCTGATGAGCCCCGCGTGCCGTAAAGGAATGAGTGTCTCCCAGGGTTGAAGCGGCGTAGTCATCGTCCCAGTTAAGAATGCCGTCACCGCCACAGAGCCGGAGTCCAGGCATCTCCTACTACTTACTTACTTATCGCCTTAAGCCTTAGCCTACTTCGACGGAGATAGACGTCAGACCCACTCATCATCCACCACCCCTCTTCTACAGACAGACAACTCCCTACACAGTACACCCACCCTCCCTTCCTTCTCTCCTCCCCATCCAACCCCCAACCCCCTCAACAACCCCTCCCACCCCCAAAGCCAATAACAACAACAACAACAACAACAACAACAACAACAACAACAACAACAACAACAACCACACTGTCAAAGAAATGAACATCCTCCACTCCACCCTCTCCACCTGGCGCGACCGCCTCGCCCCAATCTCCCGCACCTCCACCTTCCGCAACACCGGCCAAATCACGCCCGAAGAATTCGTGCTGGCGGGCGACTACCTGGTCTACAAATTCCCCTCCTGGTCGTGGTCCGACGCCTCCACGCCCGCCAAGCGCGTCTCGTACCTGCCGCCAGGGAAACAGTTCCTCGTGACCCGCGGGGTACCGTGTCACCGCCGTCTGAACGACAACTTCGCCGGCGATGCGGGGCACGAGGATGAGATCGTCCGGGACATGCTAGCGGGGGAGAACGATGCCGGCGATGACGATGGGTGGTTGCGGACGGGTGGGAGCGGGAATGATGCTGCCGGCGGCGGCGCTGCGTCATCCACGTCCGAGGCTCGCATCGGGGATGTCAGGACCGTCGATGAGGCGGGGAATATGGGTGAGCAGGAAGAGGAAGAGGAGATTCCGGATATGGAGGATGAGGATGATGATGAGGAGGCGATTATTCGGGAGCCCGTTGGTGGGGGGACTATGCAGTACGTTCGGCCTACTACTCACCTACCTACCTACCTACCTATCTACACCAACCCCCTTCCAACGCCCCCATATCTAAACAGCACCATCCACTAACTCACTTCCCCCCCCCAAACAGACCAACCCGAACCTACAACCTCTACATCACCTACGCCAACTTCTACCGCACCCCCCGCCTCTACCTCTCCGGCTACCTCGGCCCCTCGATGCCCCTCCCCCCGCACCTAATGATGGAGGACATCGTCGGCGACTACAAAGACAAGACCGTCACCCTAGAAGACTTTCCCTGGTACGACGGCAACGTGAAAATGGCCACCGTCCACCCCTGCCGCCACGCCTCCGTCATGAAGACGCTCCTCGACCGCGCCGACGCCGCGCTGAAGATCCGGCGGGACAAGCTCAAGGCCGCGGCGGCTTCCGGGGCACACGCAGAGGCCGAGACGAAGGGGCTAGAGGGTCTGGTCGATGACGCCCGGGGGCTGTCGCTGGGAGGAGGCGACGACCAGCAGCAGCACCAGCGCCCTGGAAGTGGCGATGAGTGGGAGATGTTGCAGCATGAGGAGGAGCAGGACCAGGTTGCTATTCGGGTCGATCAGTATCTGGTGGTGTTTTTGAAGTTTATTGCCAGTGTGACGCCGGGGATTGAGCATGATTTTACCATGGGAGTTTAGTTTCGTTTCTTTTTCTTTTTTTTCTTTTTTTTTTTTTGGTTTCAGGCTTTTTGTTTTCGTGATGTGGTGTGGGGGTTTCTCTTTGGGGGAATATATTTTGGCCCATGGACCGGTGACTGCGTGAGATTGTTCCCCCCCTCTCCCTACTTTTATTATTCTATTTTTTTTACCCATTCATCCTTTTACCTACTACGATTGTGGTTGTGATTTGTGGCTGGCGCGCGCGTGCACTCGGAGCATGTTATCATGAGACACGAAGATATCTATCCATTTTTTTGATTATTTTGTTTTTCATGATATGAAGAGAAGAATACACACCTAACTACCTACCTAATAGTATGATCAGACTTAGCATATCCCATTCTTTATTTAGGATAGATAGATACATAGATATACTAGACTGATTGATAGGTGGATATACATAGTACATATCCTAGATTAATTCATGGTTAATGGGTAGATTGACAGATAAATAAAGTAATAAATTCATTTTAACATATAATACCAAAGTACTACCAATACACATAAAAGAATATTATAAAATATGACATGATCTGCCGCGAAATACAGACAGAAATACAACCGCATTCAAAAAAAAAAAAAAAAAAAAATCAAGATAGACAAAATAGACAAAACAGCCCAAGCTGAATGGCGAGATAGCTGTACCCGGGGGTAGGGGGAAATTTGTATATGGAGAAGAGGAAAAAGGGAACAAAGGAAATTGATTTAAGTTGGTGTTGGGTAGGTAGGTAGATGGGGCAGGTTGTATGTCAGTCAACCATCCCCGGTATTCTTTTTTAAATAATTGATGTCGGTGTTGGAATTAGGCAGGGCATTGGCAGGTCGAGGCTGGTAGAGCCGGGGGAGCAGGGGAAGGCTCCGGGTTGGATTCTGATGCAGGAGCAGGAGCAGGAGCAGGAGCAGGGCTGGCTTGGGGCTGCTGCTGGTTAGGGACAGTCTTGGGTTGAGCGTCGAGGTCCAGGCTGGCTTGGGGCTCGGGGAGGGTGGGAACTGGAAGTTCGGGGCCGGTCATGGGTTGCGTTTGAGGCTTGGGAGTGGGTTGGGGTTCCTGGCTGGCTGGAAGTTCGGGGCCAGTCATGGGTTGCGTCTCGGGCTGGTGTTCAGGTGCGGGCTCGGGGGTGACTTGGGGCTCAGGGCTAGGCTCGGGCTCGGGCTGAGGTTCAGGCTCCTCCTCTGGCTCCTCCTCATCGTCTAGCTCAGGAGCAGGACACTCCTCCACCGGCTCCTCGGGCTCTTCGGGGGTCTCGGGTGCTTCGACTGGGGGAGCCGGAGCCGGAGTCGGAGGGGCGGGGGCAGGCGGAGCAGGGGCAGGAGGGGATGGAGCCGGAGGGGACGGAGCAGGAGGGGCAGGAGCAGGCTCAGAGGAAGAAGACGGGGCGGGTGGCTCGGTGGTAGGCGGAGGCGGAGGGGGGGCAGTGGTAGGGGGAGCAGGAGCCGGAGCTGTGGTAGGAGGAGGAGGGGGAGGAGCAGCAGTCGGGGGAGGGGGAGGCGGCGCCGTGGTGGTGGGAGGTTCAGGAGCAGGCGGGGCCACGGTCACGACAACAGGACGTTCAGGCGGCGGCGGCGGAGTCGTCGGCTTCGGGGGACTCGTGGTGGACGTGGTAGGCTCCGTGTCTTCGAAGTCATGGTGGTAGAAGTCGTTCAAGTTGAAGCTGGGCCCATCTGGGATGCCGATGTTGTAGGATTGACCGGCATCGGTGCTCCCCGAGTCGCTGGATCCATTGTCTTCGCCATCTTCGTCGTACCGAGTCGAAGCGTATCTGCCGTTGTTGTAGTATGGGCCGTCGGAGAGGGAGAAGTCCGAGTTCGAGCCAGCCTGGGTGTTGTCGTGGAATTGTCTACGGGCGATAGTCTCATCCTGTATACTGTGTTAGAGAGTGTGTGAGGAGTGAAGAAGGATGTAGAGTAATTACCTTGGCTGGAACCGGCACTGATAGCACTGAGGTGGGAGCAACGGCTAGCAGAAGGCATAGCAGAGTTGAAAGACTCTTTGGGTTGTACATTGTGTAGGAGAGAATGACGTATATCGAAGGAATGTGAGACTGTGAGGTCTATACTATGAGTTCAAGGAATGAATGATGATCAAGCGAATGACTGGGATTAGAGATAGCCGGGAAGGAATGAATGCTGTGACTCGCAGCGGATGATGCTCTGGGAGGAATGCCAGCAGAACTCCTGGGCTTCTTATACCTGAAGGGACTGTCCTGGATGTGTCGAATACAGGGCCCAGAGCCCTTTCTAGGGCCTGTATCCATCCATGACTTAGCCACCCAAAGGGCCATGCAAGGCCCACGAGACAGCACCCCTCTTGACGCTGTGGCCTCGTGGTAGAACCGATCTAGCCACCGTGCAGGAGACAGTGCTTCCAGGCTGATGCCCCTAGCAACGTCAGAGCAGTCTCGCTGTGGCTGTATAACAGGCCCAGATGATAAGATAGGGATGGGACATGATCCGGACCTGAGGCCGACGCAAGGAGACAGAGGCAAAGTGTGGTTAGGCGAATACAGTAGAAGTCAAGAGTAATAGAGACTGATCCAAAAAAAAAAAAACTCCGTTGCTTAGTAGTTACACATGGTTACCGATGCATATGCAAAGAAAACAGCACCGTCAGTCATCAATCATGACATGCATCCCATCCCAAACCGCCCAGGGAACCCATCCCGTATAGCTCAAATCCATCATGACATAAGTTCAAATAGTCGTCTAAACATGTACGAGAAAGGTATCCACGACTATATGCACATCCCCAAGTTCCTACAATTCGCCGCAGTCTGATTTGCCAAACGCCGTGCCGAAGTTGGTCGTCTTTTTGAACTTTATCTCTGGCTCCTCGCCCTGGCTGGGCGGCTCGACCTCGGCCTGTTTCTGATTCTCTCGGTCCTGGGGAAAGCCAAGGGTTTGCTTGACCTGGCTCAGAAGCTTTTGATCCAGCTCCTTGAGAAAGCCACTGTCGTGCTCCTCCTCGTTCACCAGGGAGAGCGGCCCCTTCAGGGCTGGATCATCGGGCAAATCCACCACATCCCCAAAGTAGGAGTCGGAGTTTTCTGCGGGTTGCCGAGGCCCTGCCGAAGCAAGGGGCTCTTCCTCGTCAGGCGTCTCCTGGGGAGACGGCTGCTCCGTGTCCAGGTCCCGATCGATTCGAACCATTGGCGTATGACCGGCGTTCTTGGTCAGGTTAAACTCGGGTGGGCCAAGTTGTGACAATTTCAGCTTGAAGTTGCTGCGATGCTCGACGGAAGGCCGGCTAGAAAGCGAAGGCGAGTCTTCCAGTGATGGTGGTGACGGCGGTGTAATCACGCGAGCCAGAACCTCTGGGGGCAAGGCAGATGACTTGAGCGTGATCCCGTCGAGGTTGCTGTCAAGCCGCTCAATTGGCACCGAGATGCACGCGTTCGCGGACTGATCAGCCGCGTGAGACTTGGGCGAGAGCGCGGCGTCCAAGGATGGGGCAGCGGCCGATAGATTGCCTCCTTGCTCCGGGATCGACGTGGGAGTTTGGCGGTCTGTCTTGTCTTCGTCGGGGAATACTCTTGTGGGCTTATTCACGGGGCTGGAACCCTCCCACACCTGTTGAGAATGGTCGGGCAGCTGGGTTGACAGCGAGCGACCAAATTGGTTTTGAAATGCAGAGAATGGATTTGATGCAAAGCCCCCGGTCGGAGCGGCTGTACTAGTGGCGGCGGCCCCTGTGGACCCCCTCCCCCGTAGCAACGACTCTAATTCGGAGATCTTCTGATTCAGTAGCGCTCGCTCATTCACCCATAATTGTCGTTCCTCGTGGAATATTTTTCTCTCGCCCTCGAAATTGGCGCGCTGGCGATCGAGGAGCGACCGCACTTGGCTGAGGTACTCCGCACTGACGACGGAGTGGGTGGTCCCTGTGTTACTGTTGCGACTTGGGTTTGGGTCAAACTGGGAGTCTGGCACCGATCGCGAACGACGGACAGGTGCCGGGGTAGGCGAGAAGCGCACCTCCTTGTAGAGGCTGCCCTGGCCATTGTGGGATTTTGTGGCGGTTGCCGATTTCATTTTGGGGGTGGTTGGGTGGTTCGTGAGTGAGACAATTCCAAGGGGCGTGTTGGACTTTATCGAGGGCAGCTTCCCCTCATAAAGGGATGGCGAGAGGGGAGAGAGTAGGGCGAAGGAGGGGGGGGGCAATTGGAGAGCAATTACCACCGTGTGAAGACTTTTAGTCTGGTGCTAGACAACCGTCAGCTGCAGACACACCACAGCAGCAGCAGCATCACCGTGGATATCACGCGTGGAGCGACTCCAGCAACCCGATTCTAAACCAGGGGACGGCATCAAGGGGCGACCTACCAGAGTGGCGAAGGAGGGGGTCCGGCGGGGGAGCCAGGTGTCGGAGTGGTCAATGGAGCATAGATAAAGCTCCGATGGCGCACGTTTGGACGGTGCCTGAAGCAGAGTTTTGAAACGCGAGGCGAGGTGCTTCGTGGACCAAAGACGTTGCTGGAGCAGGCAACCACAGGCGGACGGCCAAGTGGACGATGCGCTTGACTGCGCACTGCAAACTGCAGCGAAGGGTTCACAGCAGTGATCGGGCGGGCCTACTATGTATGGACAGCGACCGAGTTGGGGGGTCTTGGGGGGGGGGCTGGATTATTATGTCAACCTCAGACCGAATGATGATTGATGACAGGATGGGTGATCCACCCGAATGCGGGGAGGGGAAGTATAGCAGTTGATACCAGATACAGATATCAGTATCAGGCACGTACCGAGGCAACCAGGGGCTAACCGTTCTGGACGGTAGACTGGTGGCAGCTTGCTAGGATCAGAGCAGAAGAGGGGAGGGGACAGGGAAAAAAAGAGGACGAGGAGAAGATCGAGAGGGGAAGAGAGATGAGGGAGCTGTGAATGTGAAGAGAAGAGCAGCGGCGCTTCTTCAACGACGGCCAGCCTGAGGCCGGCGATCACAAGCCGGCCATGACGTTATGCCGCCCTTCGTTTTCGTCGCCCGTCGCGATTTTCTCCCTCTCGCTCTATCAACCGCCGGGGCTGGGATTGCCTGCCTACAGCAGACACAGTCACATCCACTCCCACTCCCCGCCCTCAGCGTAGTAGTGACCTTCCGCAGGCAGTATGATTTCATGGTCCATGCGGGGCCCTCCCTTCCATCATCTGGTACGTCCACCGGACGGACCGATCTGAAGCTAACAGCAACACTAGCCGAGGGGCGGCAACGGTGCGCGTGCTGTCAGTAGTCACTAGTCAGACTGGCAGCTCCTACAGATGACTACACTACACAGTACATGGTATTGCGGGCGGTGCGAACGGCTGAGAAAAAAGTGGAATGTGGAATAATATAATGCCAATGACCAGAACGCCTCTCCCCAATCCGCCAGGCAACTTTAGACGAAGACCTCAAAAACACACGCACACACTCAAACCCCATGAAATGCAAACCTCGATACAACTCCATCCTCCTTGTGCTTCCACCGCAACTCCAACCTGACCGTCCGAGGTGATTGGCACTCCAAGTGGAGCACTCCGAGACTAAGGGAAGTCTCCACGATGAACTCTCCTCGCCGCGATCTCCCCTAAACGTCATCCTGCATGATAGTCTCGGTGGGTATCTGAAAAGTAACTGTGTACCACAGTACCGCCAGTCGGAAAAATAAAACAAATAATCAACGAGTAACAAACAACAAGAGGGGAATATTACTAATGGGAAGCAAATGAGATGCGGAGAACCAAACGAATCGAATCGAACCGACTTGACAAAGAACCAACCACACGGGCGCTCTATGCGACGGAGAGCTTTGCCGGCGACGCCCGCGTGCCAGTCTGTAGCATCATCTTCTTTGCGTCGTCCATCACATAACGATGCATGGACGGTAGGGGGAAGAAATGGAGATCTTTCCCGAGGGGCCCAAAGATGGTCGCCAGATACCAAATGCCGCGGGCGGACGACTCCAAGCTCCCCACCGCCGACGACGGGAAATAGAACCGCGGATCCAGATAGAAAATGACGCTCGTCCAGTTGGGCAGCTTCTCCATCAATATGCGGGCGGCCGCTTTATACTCCCGCAGCGTCCGCTTCGGCACCCCGGTCTGCGAGTGCACGAAGAAGAAGATCTCGAACCCGACGCTGCGAATGCGATTGCGCGCCGTCGGGCTGAGCGTGTCCAGGAACACGCTCAGTCGGTCGAGGTTGAACGAGTTCAGGAAGAACAGCGTGTTCTGCGAGTACACCAAGTCCTCGACTTCATCGTGGATCTGGCGATTCACCGAGAGCAGACTGCGGACGCGACCATTCTCGCCGACCCAGCTCGGACACATACCTAGGGCTCGGTATCGACCGCGAGCAGTGAAGACGTTTCCACGATCATTGATGACGATCAACGGACGGTCCATGTATTCGTTCGGAACCGCCACCGCATATTCATAGATCATGAGCCGGAGCTCCAGCGGCAGCTTGAGAAACGGCGAGTAGGAGTTCTCGGTCGAACTCGCCGCCGCCGCCGCCGTCGTCGTCGTCGTCGTCGTCGTCGTCGTCGTCGGAGTTGTATCGACGGCACGATCCATGGCGTGAGGAATCCCCATCGTCGCAGCAGTCACAATGGCACCAGCTTCGGGTATTGATGAAGAGGTAGGTACTAGCTCACGCTAGGGTCGGACTTCAGCAGCAGGCTAACCTCGTAGTCGTAGACAAATAGTAGTAGCAGTGATCCACTCTCAGCAACGACAGCTCATAGTAAGTCAATCGATCAATCAATCAATCAATCAATCAATCAATCAATCACAGTCAAGGTATGTAGATAGCAGATCAGTTCAGGGTGTAGTGTAGTAGTAGTACGGAGTACTAAGTAAGTAGTAGTATGCCGACAGCACGAAATCCGCGATATATAAGCCCTCCGAGCCGACGTCAGCCACCACCCAAAGAGGCAACCGACAGATCCTGCAACAACCCAAAGCGTCAGGCCAGATAACCTAGTAGGTAGGTAGTAGACACTAGGTCGTAGCTATCATGAGGGGCTTGGTTTCGTCACAGTCAGTTGGTGGTCACTCAGTCCGTTCCGCCCTATGTCAGCAAGCAAGCAATCAATCAAGAGCCCTGCATGTATGTATGTACCGAAGTAACCGAGGGTAGTATAACAAGAAAAGGGGGGGGCGCCGCGGCCAGGATAAAAGAATATCAGACCACCCCCTCAATTGAAATCGATCACCTCACTCACTCAGCGGTTCATTCGGCATCAAAGCGTGCGTGCGTGTACCACAGTAAGTTAGTAATTGTAGGTTCATTCGCATTCTCATTGAAACCAAAAAAAAAAAAATAAACTCCCCGAGAAGAAAATTTCTGTCGGCCCGAATTTTTTTTTTTACCCCTTCTTTGCTTTTCAAACTCTATCTTAAGTAAAAAAAAAAAACTGGGCTTGGTAGTCCAGACGAGAGGAGAGAGGCTTTCGGGAACTCCCGTTCGTGGGTTCCGGGTTACTGTTCCGGGTTACTTGTGCTTTGTGCTTGTTCTTGTGTTGTATTGTGCCTTGTGGTAGCCAGCCTTGTGGTACCCGTAGAAACTTTGGGTGGCACTGGTTTGGTGGTACCTAGGTACCAGGTTTAGGGATGGGGGATGTATTCTAGACCGTTGGCTACCCACCTACTTACCTAAGACCTAGGTAGGTAGGTAGGTACTTGGCTACCTACGGTATGGACGGATGTGTATCCGGCTGCCACTTGCCTTATGTACCTAAGGTACTATGTAGATGCAGGTGGTCTGGTGCACGGGTGCATAGTCCACTACGGAGTAGATACATATGGGTAGGTGGTGTCTTAGGTTAGGTAGGTAGGTAGGTAGGTATAGGTAGGTAGGTAGGCAGCCTCGTTGCATGTAATGGAGCCAGGTGTTCGATGCCTACCTGCCTGCCTGCCTACCTGCCTACCTGCCTGCCTACCGTACATACATATCTCCTACATGCTACATAGGGCGAGGATGTACGTAAGTAGGACGGGTGTCGTGTTCTGGCATGATGCTGCTCATCAGGGTCCGACCGCCTGTGATGCAATATGGGCCCGGGGGCTGGTTTTGGGTCAGGATTACAGACGCCGTACGGGGCCGGTTTTGGATTTCGCCACATGACAATCCATCCACGAAACCATATCGGAGACCTTCCGGGCACAAAATTCAATGGGACGAGGGGGCTGTGTGTGTATGAAATTATGACGCAGAAGGAGGAATTTGCTTGATTTTTTTTTTTTTGAAAGAGAAGAGAATAATAATAATAATATTTATCCAATCAAAATGGGCTGGCTCTATTCCGTTTTTGCTTTGCAAACGGTCTCTAGTACTAGTAGTAATGTGTGGAGCTAGCTAAATATCATAGTAAGTCAACGCCGGTAAACCCCGAGTAACCATGCGGCTCGTAGGACTGCTAGTCCCCATGCCATGCCGATGCTGTCGCGGAGCACGTTCAGCTTGCTCCCGGTGACTTCTCGCCAGCCGACGGCGACTTCGGCGACGGGAATGCCTGAAAATTCCGCCAACATGAGCATCTCGACGTCGAAGATCCAGCCCTCCGAGTGCATATAGGGGATGATGTAGGGCAGCGAGGCCCTGGAAAACAGTTTGAATCCACATTGGGTATCTTTGATGGTGGCCGTCTTGGACGGCGTCATCAGCCAGAGAATGAGATGGAAGGAATGCATGAGGAAGTTGCGCAGTTTGGACCGCTGTTGCACACACCGCCAGTTAGTGATCACGTCTTGCTAATGCGCCTGGAAACCTAGACAAGCATACCTTGACAACAGCCTCGCTTCCAACCATATGCGCCCGAGAGCCCACAGCCACACCGCGTCCTTGCGAGTCCGCAGTTTTCTGACAGGCTGCGATGAGCTTCCCGAGATCCTCGAACTTGCTCGCGCCGTCGGCATCCGCAAACACCACATACTGACCGCGGACATGTCTCATGCCGTGGGTGACTGCGCCACCCTTACCCCGATTCTCCGTCAGAGTCACCACCCGGATGGTTCCGGGTGGGATATGAACGCCCTCATGCGTTTCTGGGGTCCATGGACCAGCCTGTCCCCTGGGGTGCATCGACAGCTGATGATCCCGGGCGAACGCGAACGCCGTTTCTTCGGTCATGTCCTTGGATCCGTCCGAGACAAGAATGATCTCCCAGCCTCTGTTGTCATGGACCGGACGATGTGTCGCGGAGCCGTTCGCAAGTCCGTTGACCGGCTTCCGCTGACGTACTTCCTTCTCATCGGCACCATTGACGGTGTTGGTTATCGTCCCATAAACTCGCTCCAAGTAGTTCACGGCCTCTTCCAGCATGCCCCCGAGACGGTCTTCCTCGTTGTACGCCGGCACCACCACTGACACGAACAGCTCCGCTTCATCTATGGACGGGTCCCGACTGGAACCTTTCAGAGCATCTTGCCAGCAAGGGAGTTGCTGCGGCTCTGTGATTGTCCCGTCATTCTGGACAGTACGGTACTTTTTTTCACCAGGAAACGGTTTCCGCGGGATCGGAGCGACTAGGTAGAGGGTAATGTAGAACTGTAGATCGGAGGGTGGGCAATTAGCGATGTCGTCCAAGGTGCGCCAGCAATGGCAGTGCAGCGCGCATGAAAAGCGAGCGCAACAGTAAGCCAAGGCGACAGAGAGAAGACCACAAACGTACCAGGACGAAGAGTCCGGAGAGAGTTGCAACGAGAGTTACGAGGAGTACGGAGAGCGGGACGTTGGCCAACAGGTCCGCGCAATGGACGCAGATGTCGGACCACGCATCTTCGACCATGGTGAAGACAGTCGTCGTCGGACGAGGGAGCTTGTCGCAAGCGGATGAAGGTTATATAGCGGAGAAGCTGGGATGGGGGAGATGGGGGATGGAGGAGAGAGAGAGAGAGAGAGAGAGAGAGAGAGAGAGAGAGAGAGAGAGCTCAGGTGCTCAACGGGATGAAGACGATCCGTAGTTGGCCAGCCATGCGACACGGAGCCTGTCGGGAGGATCAACTAACATGGAGGGGACAACGATCCGGACAGATTGAAGAGAGGCGCCACCAAGGCCATGTCAAGAAACGGGGAAGGGAAGGGAAGGGGAAGGAGAGGAGGAGGGGAAGGAAACGTGGTGAGAGCGGAGAGCGGACTAAAATACCCAGGTAAGACAAGACTACGGATATCCGACGCGTCGGCGCCCACTCGTCCCTCTATCGAGTATCGAGCATCGACTACGGAGTACTACTATCACTATCGCCAGCTTGTCCTTTTCCCGGGTCCCATTCGCCCTGCAGTCCCACCCACGTTGCGCCTGCCCCGTGGATGCGCAGCAACGGCGATCGAACTATCTACTATCGGTTCTGTATCCGCACTTACGTATGCACTTTAAATGACGGGGACCACAACGGAGGCCCTCCCGTGCAGAACTGGCTTAAATCTACATCCGGATGAGATGCGAACCAGGCCACCCAGGAGTCCGACACTGCGTCTCGGGGGCCGTGCTTGGAGGCCGTGGAGTTATGATGCTTTTCATTTATTTTCTTAATTACATGTCTGTGGCTTCCGCTCCAATTGCACGGGCATGGGCAATTGTCGCGTATATACCGCCATTCACGCACCCACCCCCCAGAGATGATAAAGAGATACCACCGGAGATTGGGCGCCGGTTGAGGGAAAACTGTGCTGTAGAGCCCGGGCAAGCCGCGGCTTCAAACACCATTCCAAAATGGCCTCTCCTCGCTCTATAATATGGTTCATGATAGGCCCCACGGGGTGCACGTATGCCAACTGTAGTCTTGGCGTCGGCAGGCCTATATGATTCATTGTTTGGTGTGACATCGTAAGAACGCCCCGATCGACACCTCATCTAGGTATTATGAAACCATGTCGAGGATCTTAGATCCGGTCATCCAAGCCAATAGTTGAAGGCAGGAGTGCCCATAGGAGTATCGGCAGCGGTCATATCGCCACTGTCTGGAACGGACCGTGATTGTGGCCGTTCATGTTTCGTGCGCATCCACGTCTGGCTTGCTCGGCTTGAAAACGTCGAATTTCATAAACGGGTTGTGTTCGTCGGCAATCTTCTCCAATTCGAGTGCAAAGGGGGTCGCAGAAAAGTTTCGCTCATTGGCATCATATGTCATCCAACGTTCAAACTGTTCACAGTCAGCATGGCTCTTTGTCAACATTTTCTCACCATAGGAAGCATACCTTCGCAAGTCGGACCCCCAACCAGATGCACCTGTACATCCGTGTGACGTCTCGAGAGGGCGGCTCAATGTCTCGACCATCATCGACTGAAGGAGCATTGTCAAAAAACGATGGGGGATAGAGGCGTTGACTCCAGGAATGGCCCCGGATAAGGAAGTCCTCGGCTACCCAGGTGGTTTCTTCGGAGATAGGAAAGTCGTCCTGCTCGGCGATATCCGGTTTGATGTAGTTACGGAACAAGGTGTTGAGGAACGTGGCAAGCTTCCTCCAAGGCACGGTAACTTCGACACGATTCATGCCGCGTGGGGTAAGGGATAAACACCACAAAAAGGCTAAAGCGACGTGGCATGCGGCATAGATGTTTCTATCGCTGGTTTGTTCGAGGAACAAATCCAGAATATGATAGCTCAGCAGAGATCCGTAGAAAAGCTGGGGCGACGGGCTCTTGGAGTCTCGGGATGCGAGGAACGCTGTCCGCACCGCCGGGATATCATCGACGGGGGTCCAGTTGCTCGCAGCGGAGGCATAGACCTCTTCAAGAGATTCCGATGGCGACGAGTTCGCCTCGTCAAACTCAGGAGGCAAGAGAGCGTTTGCATTGCCATATTCCAGCATTGCAGCAACGTTGGAGGCACAGATGTAGAAGCCCTGCATTCTGAAGGCTGGGCCAATTCGACCAATGGACTGAGTCAGTAGCGACATGAAGGTGTTGACTGACTCGAGGAGGCGATCCCCGACATCTCCGTTGTAGATACAGCCATGCGCAGCGACAAAGGCGCTGACCAGTGGGAGACGATTAATGGGTCTGGGTCCGTTCAGGAAGGGGTTGAATAGAAGGAAGATACTTTCCCGGGTGCCCGCAAACGGATGAATACTAATGAGAGACTTGGTGTAATAAAAGAGTTGCTGGATGACATCTGGTCGTGCCAAGACCGCCAGATGATGTTGAATCCGGCCGATGTGCGGGTTCCTGTCCGACACTTGGGTATACCAGTGCCTTGAAATGCCCGCCCACAGCTCACGTTCGCGGAGATCTGATTCTTCGATCGCCATTCGGTATCGCGAGAGATCTCCCAGACACTCCATCCAAGTGTCTTCGAATGTTGGTGCTGTTTCAAGCATGAGAGTCAACATGGAATATGCAAAGCAGATAAAGGTCACCATGTGCTCCAAGGAGTCGGGAAGTCGATTGCGCAGCACTTCCAAATGCGCATGAATTCCATAGCGCCAGAATCGCGCCGGCATGGCGTAGTTCTCCGCCAGAGCTTGTATGGGGGCGCTGGCGATGGGATGTCGTGAAGCCAAGAAGAAATCCGAGTGTTCGATCATCAGGAGGCGATGGACGAAGGAGGTGGCCCGATATTTCTCATGCGGAGCCGGGATAGGCGTCGCGGCCATGATGGCGTCTTGTTCCAAGAGTCTCCCCTCCACCATGATTATACCGCCATATATCGATCGGACGTCGTTGATCAATTGCTCTTCTGTTATTATAGGATAAGCTTCCATATGTCGAACTGAGATTCCGTGTGGTGGTATACCTCCGTCTGTCCCAATGATTCTACCAGTGGAGCTTAAAAGAACGCTGCACTGTCTTGCGCACTCCTGGCCATAGCTCAGACCCTCTGCGGAAGTAGCCGACGAGTTAGACAAGGAGGCCATGTCGCTGAGGTCCAGAGGTAGTTGGCCGCCATCCGAGTTGGGACTAGAGAGAGGAGATTGGGAACGAAGTCGCGGTGGGCGGTCGCTGGGGCCTTTGCCCAGGTCGTCTGCTGCAAGGGCTGAGGATCTAGTAGGAAGGCGAGAGTCGCTGCCAGCCGGGCTAGCTTTCTTCGAGGGGCTTTCGGCAGCTGCTCGATTCGATGAACAAGCTGGTGGGGTGCCGGGTCGCTTCTTTTGCTCTTGCCATATTCGGCGACGGGCATTCGGCACCTTTGGCGAGGCACCTAGCCCACTCACACCATCTGAGGCAAAGTCGTCTGGTATGGCACCGCTGGAATCACCTCTCCTGTGCGAGGACGAGGCGCTGGCAGAGTGCAGCGCTCGATTGGTGGTCGAGGATCCCACCGGAGAATCGGAATCTGACACCAGAGGTGCGGGCGGCCTGAAAGAGGTCAGAAGACCATTGAAAACGTAGATATTGCGTGCAGACGATGGAGGATGTCGGCGCAGAGAATAAGCCGGGAAGGAGCAGGGTCCACTCACTTGGGAGAAATAGGTTGGGGTTTGCTAACAGGTAAACCTGTGGGTTTGGAATTGGAATGAGGCTCCGGGCCTTCTACCGAATCCCGGTGCCGATATGGTAGAGGCTCCCGGCCACATCCGTCACTCATTGTACTGGCAGCTGCAGGTTTATGTAACACGTCATCTGACCCGAATCAGCGATCCGACCAGCAACGGATTGTAAGATGATCTGTCGGGCAGTAGTGTAGACAGATGATGGCGAGGATGGGAAGTCTGGCGGAGGCCTGGAGGACCGGGTGGGTTCTCTTATTCACCGCGTCTCAAGGACGGGATGACAGGGAAACGAATGCGCCCAAGGTGTCCGGTGACGGGAATATAAACAGAACATAAATAGGCGGGGTGAAGGGAGGAGGTGAGGTTGAGGTGAATGAATAAGAAAACAAGAGGAGAGCTAGGTAGGAGAGCTTGCGGAGATGTGACACTAGATAAAAAGAAAAAACAAAACCAGGGCCTATGAACGTGGATAGTATGCAGGGTATGAAGATAGAGAGAGCTAGAAGAGCTGCTACCAGCCTCGATAGGCGGAGGGACAGATAGTAAGTAGTAGTAGCAAGGCACAGAGTATGCGCTCGGTAATACACACGACGAGGCACTAGCTTACTAGTACCAGCGCATGACATCAAGGCCCATGGTCAAGGCAGGGCAAGGGGAGGTGGAGGGGAGGAATGGCAGAGGGGACGGACAAGAGAGGAAACAGGCATCTACTTACCTAGGACACGTTGGAAGGCACGGTGGGATTATTTATAAGGGAGATGACATTTAGGTTTCTTTAGGCAACTAACCTCATCTCTGCCTAGGGAAAGGAGTGAGCAAACCGGTTAGGAAAATTGCGCACGAACACCACCGCACCGCCAAAGGCCGGGTTGATAGTCCAACCCACCGCGGCGTGATAGTAGGAAGGCTAATTTCCTTGAAGAATGGATAGATCCAGCCGTGCAAATCGCGGAGCAAAGGCAGGACTGGACTTGGAAGGCGGAGAAGCAGTGCAGCAGCAGCAGCACGCCGTACCTGATGTGGATGGTAAGGACGGATGGATTGAATGAATTGGAGTGAATGAATGAATGAATGATCAGTGGTAAGCCAGTAAAGTAAGTCAGTAAATCAGTTACGCCCGCATCGAGGGGCAGGCCGAGGGAGGGACGGACTAGAGCAGCAATCCCGTCGGGCGGGTTCCAGCCTGGTAATCTTCCGGTATTGCGGACCCGCCACCGGCCACGGGTGCTGCTGGTACTGTATCATGTACGCCGTACGCCGTAGGTACAGTATAGTGGAGGTAATAATATAGTGTTATAGTGTAAACCCGCGCCGGTAGCCTGACGATTCCCGTCCAGTTGCCTTGTCGCCTGTCCCACTCGCGGGCCTCCAAGGCTCCATCCTTGAAGGATCACCCTGGCAAGCCCGGAGCTGATCAGCTTCGCGCCTCGAAGATCGATCCCGATCAGTCTGCCTGTATCTGGATGCTTCTATCGGAAATCCCATCCCCAACTCCGAATAGGACCGTGGCGGGGCCTGGTATACATCCTCACGTACATATGGGGGGTGCTGTCCTGGTTCGCCACATGCACCCTCATGCCCATGTCGCAGACAATGCCACTAAGTAGGGATGGATGCACCGGGTCTGGGGGTCTGACGACTCGCCGAGCGCCAGGTTGTCCGGGAATGCTGGCAACTGGATATCATTCATACCTCTCCCCCTCCCCCCTTCCCCTTCCGACCCCCCCAGTTCCTTCCCACGGCAACACGCCACGAGGGCTGTGCTGAACTTGGCGCCAAAAGAGCCCTCCCTCCCTTCGATTTCAATAGTGTTGTCCGACCCCCTTTGTCAAACCAGCAGCAGGTATGCAGTTATCCGACAGCCAGGGTGGATGCGCGACGTTGATGCTGGGACCCGACGATTTGGGAAGAACCACATCTACCGGAGCTCCTTGCATGCAGCAGCCCGCAGGCATAGTACTTGACTCGATCATCAACACCACTTTATCCAACAAGCTTAAATCCAGGAATGAGGACGTTGTCGCCCTTGCGTTATAAGGTGCACGCCCCTCGTCGAACCCACTGTTTCTCGAACCAGCGTCCATGCGGACAATCCCACTGGGATACACCAGTCACCAAGACAGTGGGTGGAATGCGGCGCTTAACCTCCGATCTGTTTGGCATGTTTGACCGCTGGTAAGGCTGCCGTTGGCAGCGTCGGACTCCGTCCATATTGGGAATGAGCCCGGGTCGCAGCCTGGCAAGACCATGGAGTCTTGTCCGCGTTGCGCTGCTCTCCTCTCCTCGGCCGAGCCCTGGGCAAGCTAGTGGCTTTGCCCCTTTAGCCCGCCGTCTGTCTCACGGCGACTTGGGAGGCGACACACTGCACAGGCCAATTTCTGGATTCCTTCCTATCGGGTATGTACCGGACAGACCAAATAATCGGGACTGCCCTTGCATGGACACCGCTTCTTTGACTCGGGGTTGAGTTTACTCGGTTGCAACACTCCTTAAAGTGCCAATTCTGCCTGGGTATACTTAGATTCGATGTAACCATAGATCAGGTCGGTCAATATCAGACCGGGGCACGAGCAAGGCTACCATCTGGCTCTGACGATGCCAAATCATCTCCCACCTACGGCAGCATGGCAATAGTACCTAGGTTCTCTCGCGTGTGGGGACCGAATCGCGATCAGCACGCCACGTTCAACGTCCGAGGCTTAAGGTTACCAGCGTGGTTCAGGAGGGTTTGATCGACCAGCCGCCCCAGTGAGGCTGGTAGTTAATCAGCTAGTCGCGTGGATCAGTCTTATAAGAGTGGGACGGTGCCTTTCGGCTCCGTCCACCTTGGACTAACTGATATCTGTTGCCACGGCCTAGCCTAGACAATATCCTACGATCCGTATTTGACATTGGCGTCGCTCCGTTCGAGCACAAGAATGTCATCACATCCAGACCCCGACCCGGCATCTCCGGGTAGGGCAGCACCCGTCGCCTCGTATTATAGCTCAGTGTGGTATATGTCTGACATAAGACAAATCTGCGATTCGAGTCAGCTGCTGCAGCCGCCGTGCCTTGGGTGAGTTATAACATGACTGTCCGGATGGATGGGTATAGGATGGCGTTGTCTGCCTGACCGATATTGGGCTCAAGTAGGGGGCCGTGCAGAGGGTCAGTTCATCAGGTTCATCAGGCTTTCTGAGATCACATGCTATATCGGGTCATGCCATGGATGCAGTGCTCCTGATGACATGTCACCGCAACGGCGTCCTGAAGAACCCGGATTGACCGTGCGACTGCTTCTGAGACAGCAGCGTCCAAATGGAGCATGAATCCCGAAGCAATGTAGAACCGCAACAGCCTCTTCCCTGTTTTTCAGCCCTCCCCAGCAGAAAGCATGTACGGAAAGGGAAAGTCCAGTTTCAACCCAACCCGTAGAGCGAAGAAACATCTCCAATAATATGGTTTCAGACTCACATAAAATCTCCGACTGTTCCGCCAGTCAGGGCCATGTTATCTGCTGCGAAAAGCCGCCCTTCGAATATGACGAGGACGACAAAGTCAGCCCAGAAGATCACGATGGACTAGGTAGCAGGGCTCAATCGATAGGAAAAGGAATCCGCGGGGGTTGAGTTCTAGGCCATAATCAATCCACTTTCTCCAGTTTGAGTGTGAATATCGTTGGAGATGTGGAGGGGGGCCAAGGACTTGCATGAAGGGAGGTATAGATATTATTAGACAAACTTCTGTCAATCAGGTAGATCAAAGTAGACCAATTGGCTCTTATGACACTGTAGTAGTACCGAGTGTCTGGTTCAAAGGTTAAGCTCTTATTATGATATCGGATTCGATCCGCACTCATTTCCATAATGGAGGCGATAAAATGATAATACATAGCTCCTGGCGAACAATCTACAGACCATCCCCGACAGCTAGTAGACTACCTACCTGATACACCATCCCTTGAATATTTCAGGCAACCCTTTGTCGCGACAAACTATTTCCCAGTCTATATTTTGTTTCATACCCAGTCCGTCCCATTTTCCCACTACATACATCGAAGGCGAGCCCCCAGATTGATAACAGACCGGAACATGTCTCACTGACGGCCACAGCAGCCACAACAGCCACAAGAGAGCCTCCAGCCAATATTTCCCTTCAAATCCCGTTTCATTCCGACGACCCAGTCAGATGTCAGCCTGCCGCATACCGATATCAGGCCCCACCCAATTACCTCTCCCTTGACCACATTCTAATCCTACACATTCCCCAATCAATACCTGTCTAGTGTCTACCTATTTTACCAGCTACTAGCACCCATCTCCCACAACCCAAATGCATACATACATACATACATACATAAGTACTTACCTACACCAAACTCACATCCACATCCACATACATACCTACACATACATCAACATACCCACAAAAAAACTAGCACCGCACTAACGGACTAGTCCACCTCCCCATCCCCGCAAGGATGTACCTATACCCTACCGGGGACTGCAGTCCTCTCTGCTACCCAAGGCAAAGTACCTACAAACCACCCCCCCCCCCCATGTCGCCCGTAGTGGTTGCCTTTTCCCCATGCGACCCATGCACGTTGCCGTGGATAGCCCCTTCTTGGCGGTGCATCCGCCGTCCAGATTGGGCCATTGACCGCTGGTAGATGGTTCTACACCCACAGGATGGATGCTAGGCATGTACTGTGTCTGGAGTACCATTTTCAGCGCAGAGCTTCTTTCTTGACTGACTGACACAGTGTGTAGTGCATTCTATCCAAGCACTGTAATTAGCAATTGGCCAACAACAGACTCCCGGAGTAAGTATGTCCAGCATCCTGGTAAGCCACGTCGACTCGACCACTCTAGCGCTTTGCAGCGCAAGCGAACCAGACTAGCGCTACTGACATGACATGGGATGGATGGATACCACATCACACACTCCCCTCAATGAGACTGGACATTTACAATGTCGATTTTCTTACATACATACATACCTCATTTATCACAGACCTCAAACCGCCCCCCCCCCCCCCCCCGGATTATGCCGTTAGAGGGATCCATTCATTCATTCATACTCTGAACCCCGCTCCAGCCCTCCCGGACCAGCCCTCCCCGAATTTGCCGCTAAAACCTACCGTATATGGGGACGGACCGTGTCCATTCACATTTCATTTCATTTCACACTGGATATACCCAAGTAAGTACTTAGATGAGACACTCTAGTACGTATCTGCTGTCATCTGTCATGTCATTCCATCCGAGCCCTGAAACCTATACGGAGTAGACCAAATCGAAATCCAAACCCTCGACCCTCGATCCCCCTCTCTCGCCATCGCGCCGCTCGGTCTCATATATACCACCGCCCCAATACCTTGCAAAGGTATTTCACCAAATAAACCAACAAAAGAACCCCCAGTCCCCATGCCCAATAACCCCCCCCCCCCATTAATTCCCTTCACTCATACACCCAAAACCAAACAATTCCTAGGTAATGTTAAGATGTAGATAGACAGGTAGTATAGATAGAGCCCGCCCCCCCCTCTGCAGTCAGCCGAAGACTCCTGCAGCTACCCTAAATCCGTCTCGTGCTGTACATGTACTTCATATGCTGGGCGACGGATTTGACTTTCAGCTTGTATGTATCGGCTACATGTCAGTCAGTCAGTCAGTCAGTCAATCAGGCAGGTAGTACTCGCGTACTGGCAAGTCATATTCAGCAGTCAAATAAGCGATGGATGGGGGCGGAAGTACGGAAGTAAGTAAGTAAGTGAAGTGAAGTTAGATAGATCAATTGAAAAGTATGAGTTACGTTACAGCAGATAGATAAGGTACCTAGGTAGGTAGGTAGGTAGGAGGTCCGTAAGTACCTCCAGACCGACACAAAACAGCTAGTAAACCTACTCTACTCTACTCTACCTATAATAATCCCGAGGTAATTATAGATACTTAATACACAAGTAGATAGGAGAAGACAGAAGACCTAGGTACCTATGATCCCAGACCCTCCACCTCCACCTCCACCCACCCACCAACCAAACAACCCACCCCCCCTCCCAATCCTATATCCCAAACCCAAGACACATCACCTCCCTCCAAGCCCATCTCCTCAGTCCCAGTCCCATCCCAGCCCCCGATCCGATCCCGATCCCCAAACCCAATCTCACTCTGCCCGTCCAGACCACGATCCCCCTCCCCCGGCCCCGATCCCGATCCGCCCCTGCGATTGGTGGATCGGATATCCGCGCTTACCCATAGGGTTGCATGTCAAGACATCCGGGATGGATCGCGTTTGCGATGCATCGCATCGAAGGAAGGAAGGGAATATCGGTGTGGTGTGTAGGAGGGTATGTGCCGTGTGGACGGGAAATTTCCCGACGAGATGACATGACATACCTTTGCCTGCCTAGCTAGCTTAGGTTAAGTAGGTTCTTCATACATGTGTGTACGTGTGTGTATGCGTATGTGTATGTGTATGTGTACTGTAAGTGTGGGTGTGGGTGTGCAGGGGGCGGGATGGGCCGGGCTGCTGCTACATACTTGCCTATCTGGGCTGGGCTAGACTGGGCTGGACTGGACTGAGCTGACTTGATTTTGTGGTTGGTGTTGTTCGGTGTAGAGTGGATGGGTGGGTGGATGGATGGATGGATGGATGGATGGATGGATGGATGGATGGATGGCGGACGGGACGGGACGGGGGGAGGGAAGGGTCGGTGGGCAAGTGGCTAGCTACTAGCTAGGTATATAGCTAGGTAGGTAGCTAGGTAGGTAGCTAGCTGGTTGGGATCTACGATACGGTGGGCTCAGGTAGGTACGTGCTTAGGGGGTGGTTTCGATGGGAGAGATGGGATGTGTCGTTTGGGGTTTGTTGGGTTTACTGGGTGGATGCTCCTACAGACAGCTACACATCGCACAGGAAGGTCTGGAAAGGTCTTGCATTAAGTACTCCCTCGTGTCTGGTGCAGATACGAATGGGAATCCGCTTCCAGGAGCTACCAGATGGTTGCTCTGCGGCCGGTAATTCGCCAATTCGTAGGCCATCTGCAGAAAAGGCAGGAAGGAAGATTCGAGTGTGCCGGTCAAGGGTCACAAAGCAAGACACATACCACATGGATGGAACAAACCCGGAAATTGTATGCATCAATAGCAGCGAAACGACGAGCAGAAAAACCATAAGTAGGGGCTAAAAATAGAAGACAAACCACATTCGCGCCACGTGTGCCAGCCACTGAGAAAGAAGGAGACAGGGAAAAAAAACCCCGGAAGTTGGCAGTGGATGAAGGAGCAGTGGACGAAAACCAGTCCCCAGTAACCAGGCGTGCAACCGAGTTGGGTTTTTATTGAAGCAAGCAGAAGAGAATAAGAAGCAAACCAAAACCAGCTCAGGACAGGAAGCAAAGAGAAGAGTAACCCGAAATTGACCAGTAAAGGAAGCTGAACAAGATAAGAAACAACCCGAAATCGGCAGAAAGGTCAAGAAAAACACCCATTTTGAGTTTCCATAGAAACAATCAGATAGCGCAGTTGGTCGAATGTCAGACGCATATCATAAAACGCAAGCCAAAACACCACTGATAGACCGCAAAGAGCTCAAGATGACAATGACAACATGAAAAGAAACACCAGTATTGAGTAAGTTATCAAAGAGTTGAACCGAATAGGACCAATTTGTGTGATAAATCACCTCAGAGGATGTATGCGAGTATGCTTTTTCTACCATCCGTACCATCTGAGAACGCCGATAATGCTGTCTAAAAAGGTGGGATGCCAAATGGTAGTTCCGAGATGTACTCCGCATCAGCATATGAAAGCGCAACTACTAGGCGAGATAGATCCGGACCTGCACTTAGTTAGTATACAAGCCTTTTCATTCTAACCAGATCATCAAGACATACCTTCTGCTTAACAGAGGCACGGCAGACCACGCAGGTGGCGTGGCCAACTGGCCTGGTGGGATCGTAAGAACGGCTCGGGATCTGGATATCAGCACACCAGCGGCAGAGGATAGTATGTCCACAAGGAAGAAGGACTGTGTCAATCATTTGAGTAAAGCAGATCTTACACTCGAGATTTGCCCTCAGCTCATGCGGCTCTTTCGGATCGGGGCGACCGTTGCTCTTGTCGTCGAGATTCGCGCGTGAGGGAGGAGCCTGGCGCCGGCGTCCGCGGTTTTGAGGAGGGCCCGACTGCGAAGCCCGGTCGGCGGTGTATAGGCGCGCCTGGTGAAGAAGCTGTGTCGCCTGCATTCGTCGAGCCATTTCCATACGTTGCGGATGAATGTGATGGTGCGCTCCTGTGCCCATCGAATGGGTTGGGGACGTGTCTGCTGTGGGATGACCAACTGGAGCCTGAACAGCCGGTGCCTGCTCGAAAGCAACTGGGGCATCCTCGGCACGTGCAGGGCGTGGTCGCAGGTGAGGAAAAGGAGCGGGTGGAGCATAATTATACCGAACACGCCGCGTCGGCTCGTCAGGTAGTCGATTCTGATGTCTCTGCTGACCATCACCCCCAGGCGGACGAGACAGCGAATAACTGTGAGGTCGGGGGCTTGAAGGAGATTCAGAAGAGAATGCCTCAAGGAGCCGAGCCATATCATCGCTTTGCCGTAAAATAGTAGACGGGTTCCAGTGCGAAGCAGGGTGTCCAACCACGTCAAGGGCGGCTCGGTTCAAGTCAAGGCTGCTGGCTGGGGCACTGCTGGCTGGGGTGCTGTTGGTCGGGGCGTTGCTAACCGGAGCGATGCTGACTGGAGCAGTTGTGGGATTGGAGAGCTGGGGCATCGTGGCCGGCTGGACATTCCTAGAGGGCAAACCGGGAAGTTGGGGCTGCTGGGCCGGAGCATTGGGATAGGGACGGGCCCGACCTGGCAAATGGTAATCGAGATGAGAAGTGATGTTGCTGGGCTCCCCATAGTAATGGTTTGGCGTGTATTGTGGCATCGTGATAACCCCGGTGTTTACATACACAAAAGGTGTGGGCTGGGGCTGCTGGGGGGCACCTGGACCAGACGTGTTTGCTTCATCGTGAATTGTATTGGATGGAGGTCCTAGTGTCAACTTGTCAGTCCCAAGCACATGGGCAACACATGAGTTCACTAACCTGGCATGGGGTAAGCCTGCTGGGGCGCGTCTGTCATCAGAATGTCCGCAGGGCTCTGGACACCAGACTGCGCGAATATCACAGCGCCCAGTGGGTCTTGCTCAGCAGGATTGCCTGTGGACATGTTCCCAGCAGAGCTTCCACTGACAGAGCTCATGGCTGGGCGCGCGTGATTGTTTGCGTTTTCCTGAGCGACCCTAGCACGAATGGTTTCAAGCGCGGTGCCGTCCTCAAAGACCTGACGGTAGTCCATCTTAAGCGGTGCTGGGAGTTTATGGGACACTCAGATACCAACAAAGAATATCTGGCTGGTTTGCACAAGAGACTCGATATGAGGGAATCAAAGGAACCTGGAGGGACCCTTGAAAGGATGAGTTTTGAAAGAGAGTGGAAGTGGGAAGAGAGAAAGGCTGGCTGGTCTGCTAGGCAGACAATCGAGGGAGGCAGTCCCCTTCACTTCAGCACGGCAACTGGGAGCAGTGACTGACCATTTCACAGCTAATTCTGACACAATAGACTCCACTATATCAGTGAAGATAGGATCACCCACCCACAAAGTGGAGGCTGTGGAAGCAGTGATGAACCCTAACTTTCCAGCTTGGATTGATACATTCACGGCTCACAATCTGCCTCTGTCACTAGAGAAGAAGCAGAACTTCTAGGGCACTGATGCGGAGTAGCTCACACACAAGAAACAGATATACAAGCTCAGGCTGGTATCACTGCTATCATGTTTGAAAACTCAACTATACCCAAGGGTTGTTCAGGCCATGCAAGCATGGTCTGCCATCATCAAGCAACCCTGGAGCTGATAGAACGTGATCGTATATGGACACTTCTGCCGGCTCCCTTTGGCATACAGCACAACTTCCAGGCTGATTCACGCGACCGGAAACCCAGCAAGCATTCAAGCACTCGGAGATGCAGTGAGTGAGTGGCCTTCCAAGATCGATTCCAGCTCAGCCTCCCAGCAACGTCCAGTCACTCAGAACCAAGCCCGTTCCGCTCGTGATTCCGTGTTAGTTACCAGTGACAAGATGACCTTGGGGTCATGACCCGGGCTGGCTAACAGTCTTCCAGAGAGGCCTCAGAGAGCCCCCAAGCAAGCAAGCAGGCGAGTCAGCGCGATGGCAGCAGAAAGCTTAACCCGAACGATTTCCCGGTCCCTCCTATCCAGCAGGGCTCGAACGCTGGGCTCTTGATCTTCGAGAGGTGTTTGACCAGACCTCCATGAAACACTGGCAGTTGGCGAGGGCGGGGAAGCCGAGATTTCCGAACCACGGGGGATCTGGCGTCTAAATAACGTCGAGGCCGTTGGATACAGCCCCCCGGATGCGATGGGATGGAAGGGACGACGTCCAGGACGGAGAAGGATGCGCTCTAGCGCCTAGAAGGGGCCCAAGCAGCAGGAGCAACGATCCATGCGATCCAATGGGCTGGACCGGGTAGCTACAGGGGGGCCCCATTCGGCGACGAACCAAGCAAAAGGCACAGATACACGCAGAGTGGAGGTGGAGGACAAGCTCAGGAGACCACAGGGGAAGCAACCAGGAGGGAGGAAGATCAGACGCTGAATTGGAGCAGGCTCAAGCCAGTGTCACCGTCGGACCCCGCAAGAGACGGGAATCCCTGGGATGGCCTCGCGCAGAGGTTGGTTGGGTCGTTGGTTGGTTGGAAGTAAGGTTGGAGCTGTACGTATTGTGGTGGTTCGGAATGGGGCTGGGGTCTATACGGATTAATCTTTCATGGTCTTATTGGCTTCCATTCTAATCGTTCATAAGTAAAGCTCTCGTCTTACAGCACGAATCATAGATTATCTACCAGCACCACCTACTGTGAGAAGCCTGTGCTGGCAGCCTGACTCGTGCCTAATTGTGTTCCGAAAGTCGTATAGAGCACGATATTATACATCGTCGGTCTTTTGCTGACCATGTACTCCGCCGCAGGAAGTGTATTGATACTGCCTCCAAGTACTAACTCCGGAGTCGATGGAGCTCTCGGTTTAGGCTGACCGCAGCGAGCCGACGACGTCATCCACCACCACCACGACAGCTTCAATGCTTTACCCTCCACCATCCATTCCAAACCACTCCGCCTCTCCGGACCGTCGATTCCGCAGGTCGCAACACACTTGCGCGTCACCCATCCAGACCTCTGACTCACCAGGCTACCAATTCTCCGCGCTTCCGACCCTTGATCCCGCCGACGACCCATGACGCCCTGGCGGCTGTCCGTGCGGCATTTACAACCAACTCTCCGCCTTCTGCCTTCCCTCGCAAAAATGTCCCTCTCGACCTTCACCGTCCCCCGCAACCTCGACCACGATGTCTCGGACCCGATCCCCGTCTCGTGTGCCGCAGACCTGTCCCGAGACGATCTCCTGCGGTTCCCAGCCTTCCAGATCTGGCTGACCACCTTACAACGCTCCCTGAAGCGCCAACAACATCCCTCCCATGAATTCGCGAGCGACCCTTACGTCCTACGCAAGATCGATATCCAGACCGCAGACTACTTCGGAGGCAGTCGCTTGGGGTTCCTGAAATTCAAGGCCGATGTCTCGAATGGGAATGGGGAGACACTGCCGGGAAGCGTGTTCTTGCGTGGTGGGAGCGTGGGAATGCTGGTAATGATCCTTATCTCCATCTCTGCTTGCATCGTATCCGGATCTAATACTGACACTCCTTTTCTCAATAGCTCATACTCCAACCCGACGATGTACCACCTTCAGCGGACGAGGAAAAACGCGCGATTCTGACTATCCAGCCCCGCATCCCGGCGGGCTCGCTCGCCTTTGCCGAAATCCCGGCCGGCATGCTGGACGACAGCGGATCGTTCGCAGGAGGCGCAGCGAAAGAGATTGAGGAGGAGACGGGCTTGATAATACCCCAGGATGAGTTGATTGATATGACGTCGCTGGCTCTGCAGTCAGCCGCAGCCCCGGAAGACGGCGAGACGCTGCAAAAGGCGATGTACCCCTCGGCGGGTGGGAGCGATGAATTTATACCTCTCTTTTTGTGTCAGAAGCGGATGGTACGCAAGGACATCGAAGATCTGCAGGGGAAATTAACAGGGTTACGACAACATGGGGAGAAGATCACACTGAAGGTGGTACCGCTGAAGGATCTATGGAAAGAAGGCGTGCGAGATGGCAAGACACTTGCAGCGTGGGCACTGTATCAAGGGCTCAAGGGCGAGGGGAAGCTATAGACGAGTCACCATGCTGCAAGTCAGCGGTGGTATGCGTGCAGAAGTTGCGCGCTGAACCGTAATGTTTTAGATGTATAACATTCGATATTCTATCGACGCTACCAAAGACTTCATCAGAGGGCTAAATGAGAACTGCACTCCAGACTGCAGACAAAGAGCAAAGCCCCATCTCAAAGCTTGAATCTCCTGGCGAGCTCAATCCCCTCGGCTATCGTGCCCACCCGAGCGTCGATAGCGTATCCTTGCTGCTCGAGCTTCTTCATTTCCTCAAACAGCGTCGCCAACGGCACACTAAAGCACTCGATGAACTCGTTCTCCTCCAGCTCGGGCTTCGGGTTCTGGTTCTCCGGCAGAGACATGTCCACCCGGACATGCACCATATTGAGGTTGGTGTTACAGAACCCAGGGTCTAAGAAACGCCGTCAGCAATCTACTACAAACCCCTCAAACCCAATACCCAACAACCTAACTCACCATTGTACATCACACTACTCGTCTGCTCCGCAACACCCACGTAGCCCGTCTCCTCCTTGAGCTCGCGCACGGCGCATTGCTCCACGGTCTCATTCGGATCAATCAACCCCGCCGGAACCTCAATCACCACCTTATCAATCGGCGGCCGGTACTGCTTCTGGAGAAGAAGCTCCGGCCCACTCTCCTTGTTGAGAATGGTGACGATTCCCACGCCATCAATCTCACAGTTGTCCGGCCGTGTCTGGTCGCGTTAGCATTATCAAATAGATAAATAGATACTCAGAACCCCATCATCGACAGCACAATAAAAAGCACCAACCCCCCCAATTCCACTTCCCAACACCGCAATAGACAAACAAATGAGACAGAAAAAAGAAGGAAAAAGACTTACCTGTCTCTCCGCCGACTCCCACGTCCTCTCTACCCCATTCGGGTCCTTATACGTCGACAGCACCAATTTCGTCCACTTCGCATCCTGAGGGTCCTAGCAATACCAACGTCAACATCCAGCCCCAGCATCATATTTTAAACAATAAAACCACCCAATTGAACCAATCCCCCTCACAAAACAGACCTGCAATGGAAACGATGGAGAGATACATACCAACGGACCCCTCGAGAGGAACTTCGCGGCCATTTTGGGCGATGCGGTGTAGGGTAAATGAGTTAAGGGAGTGAGTGATGAGTGGACGGCAATTCTACCTAGGTTCTATTGTATGATGTGAATGGGGTGGTGGGAAATGGGAGGTGTAAACACGTTCGACTCGGGGTACACAGCAGCAGCAGCAGCAGCAGCAGGAGTACTAAGTTGAGTTGTCTGACGTAGCGGTATGGAGCGGGGAGGGGAGGGGTTGCCGCATTTGGTTAGAGGGTTAGCCCTTATCTTATCGGGGTCTGGGTCCAGTATGGATGGATGGATGGATGGATGTAGTTTGGGTGGCTTGGGAAGGGGTGGATGGGAGGGCATCTATGTATGTGAGAGTAAGGCAGTAGACGTCTGGAAGGGATGGTGGTTCTGGTGGTGAAGATGTTGGCGGGGTTTATTGTCCGGTATGGACAAGCAGATGTTTCTACCCAGGGACTTCGGTGCAAATTGCTGGAAGCTTAAGTGGTTCAATTATTATTGACTATATTGGTATCTAGATGTGCATGTTTGCTAGTTTGATGCACGGGAAATATGGTACAGTTGGTTCTGGACCGCCTATTTGAATATCGGTGTCTTCCCGCTGAGCCTTTGGAAGGTAGTTGTCTTGATATCGACACGACCCTCGAGGTGGTCTGATGGCAGGCCCTTTCTTACTTGTTCCATCCATAGAAGAGCCAGTCGTTGTGATAGAAAGTGTCTTCTTGTGGGCATCTCTTGGTTCCTTTCACCGATCAAGCTTCAGCAAAGACAGGTCTCATCATCGAGTCAATTGATAAGCCTGGAATCCGAAAGTACTAGTGTTGTACTCGGAGCCCGGGGCAGATTGCTGGAAGCTGAGCAACCAGGCTAGTTCAAACAGATCGTCTCCGATTCTGTTTACTGCCCTAGATTGGACCGTCCGTGACACAGCCGTGGCTTGCATCACTGACCAGCTTGGCATACTTACTCAGAGTTCCCCTTTTGACTCTCGAGGCGGGCGCTTTCCACGCTTTTCTCCTCAGCTCCATCTCCTCCGCCGTGATCTCCAGATCAACCACTCTCTGGTTCGCATCGATCACAATCCGATCGCCGTCCTTGGCCAGCGCAATCGGTCCTCCTTCCATTGCCTCGGGCACAATGTGACCAATCAAGAAACCGTGACTTCCGCCGGAGAATCGCCCATCGGTGAGCAATGCGACGTCCTGCCCCAGTCCGGCACCCATAATGGCCGAGCTGGGCTTCAGCATCTCAGGCATACCGGGACCACCCTTGGGGCCTTCATACCGGATGATCACGACTGTCTTCTCTCCCTTCTTGATCTCGCCCCGCTCCAGAGCCTCGATGAAGCCATCCTCGTAGTCGTAGCACTTGGCTTTGCCCTCGAACCGCAGGCCTTCTTTTCCGGTGATCTTGCCGACCGAGCCGCCAGGGGCCAGTGAGCCGCGAAGAATCTGCAAGTGACCAGTCGGCTTAATGGGGTTGTTGAGGGGACGGATAATGGGCTGGTCAGCCGAGAAGTCGGGCCACGAGGCCACGTTCTCCTTCATGGTCTTTCCTGTGACTGTGATGCCCGAGCCGTCGATAAGGCCCTCCTTGAGAAGGAATTTCAGTAGCCCTGGAGTGCCACCGATCTTGTACATGTCATACATGACGTACTTTCCGGATGGTTTCAGGTCCGCCAGGAACGGCGTCTTGTCCGAGACGGCCTGGAAGTCATCGATGGTCAGCTTGATGCCGACAGCATCAGCAATGGCAATCAAATGCAACACCGCATTGGTGCTGCCTCCAAGGATGTTCACGACAATCATGGCATTTTCAAACGCTTGCCGTGTCATGACGTCCTTGGGTCGGATATCTTCCTTGAGCAGGTTTTTGACAGTCTCGCCGATCTCTGCGCACTCTGCTTGCTTCTTGGGGTCCACCGCCGGAGTGCTACTGCTACCAGGAACAGTCATACCGAGGGTCTCGATCGCCGTGGCTAGGGTGTTCGCCGTGTACATACCACCGCAGGCACCAGCACCGGGACACGCGTTCCGGATGATGTCAAATCGTTCCTTCTCGTCGATCTCCCCAGTGAGGTACTGGCCGTACGACTGAAAGGCGCTGACCAAGTCGAGCGGCTTGCCGCCCGCACTGCAGCCGGGCTTGATACTGCCACCGTAGACCATGATACTCGGACGATTGACACGGGCCTGTGCCATCAAAACACCGGGCATGTTCTTGTCGCAACCGGGCAGCGAGATATTGGCATCATACCACTGTGCATTCATGGCAGTTTCGATTCCATCGGCGATAATCTCTCGACTCTGCAGACTGTAGCGCATACCCGATGTGCCCATACTGATTCCGTCCGACGCGCCGATAGAGTTGAAGCGCATGGGCACCAGACCCGCCTTGGCCACCGAGTCCCGAACCAGCGCAGACAGGTCCATCAGGTGCATGTTGCAAGGGTTACCCTCGAACCACACCGATGAGATACCCACTTGTGGCTTCGCCATGTCCTTTTCCGTCAACCCTGTAGCATAAAGCATCGCTTGGGAGGCACCCTGAGACTTGGGCTGTGTGATTTTGGAAGAGACCTTGTTCAGCTTCTCGTCGGTATAGCGGGGGGTGGTAGATGACAAGTGACGCCTAGAGCTAGCGGTTAGCTTTGGTCCGTCGATGCGAGATGGGTGGTATATACGAACGTAGATGCGTGGCTCTTGAACGGCACTCGTTGGCCAAAGGCCAGAGCCTTGGAGGCTCGCGCTCGAGAAGCAAATGCAATCATGGTCGGGTTTCTGGAGGGGAGAGTTGGCCTGTTTCTGGACTGATCAATCTAGCAGGCTACATGCTGGCTTATATACCTTTTCAAAAAGTCCTCAATCCCAGTCCCTGTCCATGATCCAACATCAATCGAGTCAGATAGCTCGCATAGTTGACCGAGCCAGCTTCGCCTTGAAGTCCGAAACCTACGAGCCAGGCTCTACCATGGCCCGTGTCAGATCTAGCAAGCAATCGGAAAAGGTTCTCGCATACTCTCCGACTCTGAAAGCAGCAGGAGGAGGTTGGAGTGGTGGATGAGTCCAGATGCGCCCCTGCCAGGCTCGTGTCGATCCAGGTCCACCGCGCCGGAGTTGCGTCGTCGCTCCCCGACTGGGGACTGGAGATGCTCGGAGCGGAGGCTTGGGGTAGTAATAAGCATCGGCCATGAGACATTCGACCAGTTACAGCGGTTTCAATGACTCTCTAGTCTTGGAGTTTTGGGGGGTCCGTAACAGGAGAGAACGCAACGAAGTCCGATGTGGTGGTACGATGGCGGTGCGAAGTGCGAAAGACTCCAACTGAACGCGAGCCAACCACCGCGTCAAAGCTTTTCCATGAAACGCACAAATCTATCTCACCGTAGACACAGCTTAAACCCACATCCAACTCTACGCAACCCTCCCAAAATCCCACATATGAGATAATCTCCGGGTCTGAATTCTTTCAATCATAACCAAATAATTTAATCACTCAGAAAAAGAAACCATCAATTCTAGGTAACACAAACCAAAGCCTAGAACCCGAGTGGCCGGCCTAGACTCTTTCCCCAACTGAACACAAGTGCGACGAGCCCCTTACCTGCATCGTCGCCGAAAGACAGCAGGGTTGGTGCTACCATCCCACCCCCTAGTTACTCTCTGGGTTGGGACTGAAACGGTTATTACCATGCAGTGCGACTTCGTGTCCGCATGACTCTCTGACTATATGTACGGAGTCCTGCAGTATTGCATTTGAGAATGGATATGTTGGAGTACGTAGCAGGAAGTGGACATTGTGGGCAATATGGTGTTGTGGTAGTGGGTACCGTATTTGTGGGGGGTTTTGACTTGGGGAATAATGTTAGTAAAAAGAAAGGTAAATCTCAGGCGTGGGAGAAATGCTACTTCGTAGTGTGTGGATTTGTAGAATCGGAGTCATTGTGTCATGAACGGGACAGGGATCTCTTGCGTCAAGTCACTCGTTCACTTCAGATACCAATAACGTATTGTATGATGTGATCCATGTACCCATGTTATGACATGCTAAATATGGCCTAAGATCTGTTCATGATATGCAAAAAGTCAGGAATTGGAAGAGAACTCTATTGTATTCTTGCAGGTTATGGACCCCCTATCGAGGTATCTGAATCCAGGTTGACCTGTCTATTAGACAATCGAGTGAATAATGCATGTATCGCAAATGGTAAAAGGAATCCCACGGATGAGAGTTATGTCGAGACGATCAACAGACAAGTCCCGCCGATGAAAAGTAGTAAACTTCTGCATAACGGGGACAGGACTGTCAGAATATCAGAGATATCATGGATAGTCGTCATTCGAATGTAGGAAGTGACCCAAAGGCTCCATAACGGCCGACGCGCTCGCTATCGTAACATCGTATTTCATGCTCATTAAAGAATAATCGGAACGGCATCATCTGGAATCAATTTAAGCCTCTTCAATCTCGGCGAGACACTTCGGGAATTCGCTCCAATCTCTCATAACGACCTTGGCACCAAGCCCTTCCAGAACCTGCGCTATCTCCAACTGCTTTTCATCGCCGGGGTAGCTTCCGACGTAGGCAATGACTGGGATACCGGCACGGACGGCGCTGAGCGCACCAGACTTACTGTCTTCAACAGCGACCACCTCTTCGGGCTTCTTGTTGCGGACTTCAAGAGCATGCAGGTAAATCGCCGGATCGGGCTTCGAGGTTGGCTTGGGGAGAGAGGTGGCGGCACTGAACACGTTCTCGGGGTCAAAGTACTTGTCCTGTCCAACTTTTTTGATGGAGGCACGAACACGGCGCAACGCAGAGGAGGAGACCACTGCGAGACCGTATTTCTTGGACTCGAAAAGCTTCTCCAGTTCCTCGGTGACACCGACGCAAGGCTGGGCTTTTTCTTCCAACTTGGCGATGACTTTGTCCTCCTCCTTCTTCACGTAATGCTCCAGCTTCTCCTGGGACAGCTCGAACTTGTACTTGGCTTGAAGCGAGGCCATCATCCCCCGGAAGTTCTGGCCGACGAAGTCTTGGATAAGCTGGTCGCCGGTGTAGCGATCTGGGATGTTCTGCTCTTCCAGAATCTCATTGGCGAGATCTGCGCATGCCTCGAAGGCCAACTCCTCCGAAAGGACAAGGGTGTTGTCACAATCGAAGAAGATCTCAGTGATCTACAGTGACAACCAGGTGAGTATACAGGGGAATCGAGGCTGACAGAACAATCAAACCTGGTAACTAACCTCAGGCATGATGATGGTTGCGAAACACGATTCTGTTGAGCAAAGCACGTAGGAGTAAATGGAGACTTTCGTATAGAATCAGAACGTAGCAGGGCAGAGAGATGCAGAAGAAGAAACTGAAACCAAATCCACGTCCGAGAGAGTGGGGAAACAGAAAGGCCTGGGGGTGTTTGCTGAGACAGACTGAGGAAGGGAGACAAAAACGAGGCATTCACGGTGCTTAAGTACTCAGGTTAGAGTTGGAAGGGACCGATACTGAGCGCCGGCCGAAAGGTACTACTAACTAGGACCAACCCGGGGCGTGCGATCCGGTACCTGCACTGTACAAACCGCAAAGCCACCCAGACTCCCAGACTGAGACGGCAGCCCATGACGTTGCCAGCCGGGCAGGGGCCAGTCGGAGACTCCCAGTGGCCGCGCTAGGCCCTTCCCCGGCAAGCCCCGCTGCCATTCCTTGTTCGGGTAACGGTCGGGGTCCCCTCCTTCTAGCCCGCCCGGGAATGGCGCCCTCACCTGATGCTCGATGGAAAGCCGCCGAAAGCCTGCCTTCCATCTGGCCGGCTTCATTCTCCGGCCCTCCTTTCTTGCCCGCGTCTCCAGATCCAATTGGGAGCCCGTCTCGATAAGTCGATCGACCTGCCATCCACGGGCCGAGCTGGCCAAAACCAAGCCCTTAGTTTCGCCTTTCCAACATCCGGGGTTGTTTTCGGAAGGAAGACGGAGTACTCCGTACTCCCTCGAGACCCTCAGACCGTCGGAAATGAGGCTGAACTCACCGGAGAAAGTTTACCTAGGTATCATGGGCTGGCACCCAGTCACCGGGCGTGCTCATGCGAGGGGCTATAATCGGGTGCAGCTTCCACTGAGATGCGTTGAACCGCCGTCAATGTCGCCCGGAGCACAGTTTTCCATTGCCTAGCGTTCTATCATCTGCCTGGATTTGGCAGTAGTCCATCGCCAAGCATGTGGCCACGCATTAGCAGGCGGCACTGAGTGTGCCAGAGCAGTACACCGGTGCAAAGCGATATAGCATATGGTCTTATAGTGAACCATGCAGTGGGATGAAATCGTTCCATGAGAACAAGGGGCTATTGTCCTCCTAGATCATCCGTGCTTCCGTTGCGAATGAGACTGCTTTCGCCGGGGGCTTTGATGCCATACGCTGGGCTCCCATCACCCCACCCACGCACCCGCCAGGTAGCCACCGACAGCATTGTCTGGGGGCAAGGCCTCGTCATGCATTTGCAGCGTATGACCCGGGCCTACGGAGTACTGGGGATCTATATCGATCTCCAACCGCGAGCATACTAAGACTGTAAGTACCTGTAGGTACCAGCGCCCATGATGCTGGCCGCTCCACCCCGCGGCGGACTGCAGGCGCCTTTCGAGTCGGCGCCGCCCGGCCTTAAATGTGGGCCAATCACGGGCACGCGAGGAAAATCCGACGGCACTTGCATTGGAGCCCCTCATTTTCGCATCTGATTCCATCCTTACTACTAGACATACCGTGGTAGCAGCGCCAGAAAGTCTATGATGGTATTCCCTCCGTCCCCCAGTACTAAGTCGTAACCTGTTTCGTGCAATCCGCGTACTAGTCTTGCCCCCCGTTCCTTTCCAACCCGACTGCTGCCATCAGAGCCAATCCGCATCACGCTGGGAAACATGGGGACAGGCTCCGATCCCTACCCCGTGTCCGTTTCGTCCCTTCATTTCCCCTCCACCGAGCAGCAGTCCATTTCCCAAACGCTCACTGCATTGCGACGATCGGCGCTCACGGTCACCAACCGCCTGCGTTCCATCGAGGCCGATGCGGCATTTGCCCGTGAGACTGCAGACCATTACGGCCTTCCTCTCATCGCCAACGAGAGATGTGGCAGTTGGTATATCCCGCCTGAAGTCAAATCGGGCAGTGCGTATTTCAAGAGTACAGACGGCCATACGGGCCAGTGGGATTTCAGCTTTCGCCGACTCAACTTGCAGCTTTTACCCATTGCTCGAGAGCATGGCGGGTGAGTGAGCCCGTCAACCATGCCATCTGCGCATCCCTGCTGATCGGTTTTCACTTCGGGGCTAACGGGCTGTCATTCGTCAATACAGTTGCATCATAGTAGACTCAACCCGTCGGGGTAAATGTAAGTGCTACCGGTTTACTCCCGCCTTTGTTTCCCGTCTGGGTATTCCTGACAAGGTCACAGTGATGCCTGATGCCTTGTCGAAAACCATCCCGATCTGGTGCGCCGTCATCAACCGCGCACTGTTTCCGTCCGACACTGCATACCATGCTGTGGAATTTCCGCCAAATTTTCTAGGCGCCTCCGAGGAGTCGCAGATTGAGCGCCGGATCGATGGCTTTGTCAAGTCGCTTGAGGTATTTATTTCCTGCCATCGAGAAACTCGTGCGCACCCCTGGAGACTAATTGGTTTCTAGGACCTTAAGCTTGACTTGGACGATCTCAAGCAGCAGCTCGGAAAGCCCATTCGGATAGCATGGGCCAATCGATCCTACTTTCACCCCACTGACCTATATAAGGGGGATAAGTACCACCTTTTTGTTCTCTGCTCTGCATCTAAAAGAGTCCATGGAGCAGAAATGTCCGAGGGCGGCTACATCCAAGGAGCCGGGGATGATAGCGAGAGCTGGGCCTATGGCCTAACTCCTCCGGTCTTTTGGGCCAGCAGGTCAACCCTCTTCCAACATTCAGAGGAAGATCTGCCAGCTGTAATAGAGCAGCTGGTTGAGGAGCACCGTAAGCAGGACACAGACGAGAGAGCCATTCGTATTGCGCCGACTCGAAACATTTATATTAGCCAGACCCATCCGCGGCTGAACAACAGTAACCGTTACGATATTATCATAGATTGCAATGGGAGGCCAGAGGCAGTGGAAGGTAATGCAAAGCGTCTGAACCTCGGATGTGGGACTTCCAAATTGGGCAGTCGCGACCTTCGGAAACAATTGGATCAGGTTCAAGGCTTTGTGAAGTCGCGGTTCGGCTCCAACCCATCCCAGTCCTTGCTTGTGACATGCGAGACCGGGAAAGATCTTTCTGCCGGTGCCTTACTTGCGATATTATGTCTATTCTACAATGATGACGGTGAGTGATCTGTGTCGAACAGACAAGGTCGTCGACTCTTACAATGCTGACTGTCCTTAGGTGAATTCACTGCTGCTCCCACCAATCGGTCGATCGGCAAGCAATTTATTCGGCAGCGTCTCGCCTGGATCACATCATCCAAACATGATATAAACCCCTCGAGGTCTACGCTGCAATCAGTCAATGCGTTCCTTATGCAACCGCCAGATTACTGACGACCAAGCATTTGCTATGAAACATTCGATCTCAATTAATTACATCTATAAATGCAGTCGTAACGAACTACTCATTCTCCACGGCTTCGACAATGGCACCACTGCTCCCCTGGTCGAGAGCATTGAGCACCGCCATATCTTCCTCGCTGATATCGAAATCAAACACATCGCTGTTAGCGGCAATCCGCTCCGGGTTGTCCGTCTTGGGAAGCGGAACCCATCCCTTCTGCAGCGCGTAGCGTATCAAGACTTGCTGAGTCGTCTTGTTATATTTCTTCGCCAGGTCAACGAGCGTAGGGTCGTTTGCTTTATAGTTTCGTACGATCGGGGAATAGGACTCGACAATGATGCCGTTCTTCTTGCAGTACGCATCAATCACACGCTGTTGGCACCAGGGATGGAGCTGTATGATTTCCGTTGTTAGCAACACATCCTATCCAGCTGCGGGGTTTGGTTAAGTTCCACATGTACTGACCTCGATCTGATTCACGTGCGGCGGCCAGACCTTCGCATATGCCTTCATTTCCTCAATGTGCTTCGCCCCGAAGTTACTGACACCGATGCTCTTAGTTCTGCCTTCCTCCAGCAGCCTCTCCAGGGCCAGCCACAGTTCCTTGCGACCCGACGAGCCAGACTTGGAGCTGTGAATCAGGAACAGGTCAACGTATCCATCCTTGCCGCCAATCTTGTCGACGCTGGCCACCAGTCTCTCATAGGTCGCTTCAGGCGAACCCGCGGGGCTGAGGATCTTGGTGGTCACGAAAATTTCGCTGCGGGGCAGACCAGACGAGCGGATGGCGTCGCCGACCTCCTTTTCATTTGCGTAGAACTGGGCGGTGTCGATGTGTCGGTATCCAGTCTCGAGGGCCTTGAGACAGGACTGGACGCATTGGGTGGAATGTGAACGATAGACGCCAAACCCAAGGCGGGGTATTTTGACGGAGGAGTTGGGGAGGGGCAGGAGGTCCGCGAGAGAGTATTTGGCCGACATTTCTGACAGATGGATAGGCAATGGGATGAGAAATAGGAGTTTGGATCTCGGTCAGCGACGAAGAGAAGCAATGGACGTGGTCGAGCGTGTACTTCGTGAGGGGAGAGAATGACGCGATCAGAAAAGTGGATTGAGTTGGGTGGTGTTTCCGCTTTGCGTCCCGCGCCCCATGATATCATCAGTCCACCTGCGAGCAGCAGAACCCGAGTGTCTGCTCCCCTCTTTCACTCTCATCCAGGTAATGCCACAGTCAGGGCCAAGTATCACCATCTCTCGCTCTGATCTGTATACCCCTCATGGACAGAGACAACCAAAACACTCCCCGCTGCTTAGCCTGAAATGCAGGACCATGCTCATGCGACTCCCCGACATTGCATGCAGAAAGTCAAATGGGCGACTCGACCACGGTACCTTCTTACATGCATACAATTTCGCCCAACCAGTCTTTGGCCCGGAGACTCACGCAGTTACTCCGAATACACATTAAATTGGGATTCGCACAACCAAGTGCGATACCTGATACGTAGGATTCCCTATTATATCGCTATAATTAGGGTGGAGGACTGGGAATTGGCTTTGTGGCGCGTAGCTATCTAACTGGCTTGGTATGTACAGCTGGCAGGACATACGTGGACTAGTAGTACTGAATGTCTTGGGTAGTAGAGGTAACGCTGCTACCCCGTACTCTGTCCGGAGTACTGAGTACTGAGGAGTACTCTTGTCCATGGTAGGCGGAAGCCACGCCTTTGGGCCACTGGTGAAGCCCCTCCACTGCCATTGATTGAGGCTGGGGTGGGGCGCTCAGGAATTTGATCAGCGCCTCGGAAAAGCGAACAATGGAACCCCCTGGAAGTCCCTCCCCCGTGTACTCCGTATAGTGTAACTGCTCAGGATAGTTACACAGGATGGCTTCGCGAGTCAGGCCGGAATTCGAGTCCGGACTGAAGCAGCGGCACTGGCCCAGCTGCCTTTTGGCCACTGGCCAGGCCACAAGCCACACGATCTTGCCGATCCAATGCCCTCGATTTCATATCGGGGCGCACTGTAGATACCTACCCAGGTCGTCTGGAAAGAATGGAATGGGGGAAGGGAAATTGATTCCCACAGCGTCATCCCGCCATTCCTAGCGGCCGGTACGCGCCCCCTTGAGCTATAAACAGAACAGGATCAGCGGGCACAGCGAACTACCGAGACTAAGTAGGTCGTATACAATGTCCAATGCCCATATTACATAGTGCGAATCGACTTGGTAAGACCTGCGAGGATGAACAGGGAATCTATCAGCCGTCCGGCATTGATTAAATCGGCCAATCTTGCTCCCCATCGTGCCAATCCCCGGAGAAACCGAAGAATGGTGGTTCGACCGGCAGCAGCCGACCGGAGGATATCCACGGACGGCGGTTGCTGTGGGGGGAAGTTTGTTGACAGGAAGCCAAAGAGGGCCTGGAGGGCTGGAGGGCCTGAGGGGGCGAGCAAAGTGCCCCTTAACTCACGCCGTACCGAGTATTGTCAGCGACGACCAGTAGTCGAGGCGAGTCGAGGCCTGGCTGTCGACTACTGGCACTCCAACGAGTCTAATTGATTCTTCTTCCTCTTCCCCTTCTTCTTCGTGTTCCCCCCCCCCCTTAGTTTCTCTTCCTCGCTGCTTACAACCTCCCACTACGGTGTAGTGCTGCGACTCCCTACTAGTCGCCAATCCCATCGTTGTGAAACCGGCGAATCGCATGCTCCCTTCCCACTCGTTCTAGCCTGGCCGTCCTGAAGATCCTGCCTTTTCCATTCAAGTCTACCGCCGAGGGCTCCATCCAGCGATAACCACTGCCAGCCTTCAGACCGTCGGACTCCAGCGCGCTCCTTCAGTCCGTGCTTCTATCGCCCAATTTTCCCCGCCCGCCCTGAATGTGTTCGACCACACCCAGCATTCATCATGTTGACGGTTGAGAAGCAGTGGATCAATGTGCAACAGAAGACGTTCACCAAATGGTCAGTGCCACCCTCGCCCTTGCCTTCCCGGTCCTTTCGGCCTCTTCCTGTCCCCCGCCGGCTGGCTGTTAGGCTCGGGGTTCCCCTCTGCCTCACCACATGCCGTGAAAGTCCCTTTTTTTTCCCACATCGGGACTGTCTTTACTGTCTATACTGACATGCAATCTTCTCTCCAGGCTGAACGACAAGCTGAAAGTGCGCAAGATCTTTATTGGCGATCTGGTGATTGATCTTTCTGACGGTGTGAGTATATTTCTTTCATTCGATGCGGGCGGGTATTCGTAGGATATCCATAGGGCGTAGTGGTGGAATGAATAAAGAAAGCATGATCACTAATCAAACTGTCGTGTGACTAGGTTATCCTTATCCACCTACTCGAAATCCTCGGTGGGGAATCCCTTGGCCGATATGCCTCGAAGCCGAAGCTGCGTGTGCAGAAATTCGAAAATGTCAATAAAAGTCTCGACTTCATTAAGGGGAGGAAGATCCCGATGACCAACATCGGCGCGGAGGATGTTGTGGATGGGAATCGGAAGATTATTCTCGGCCTAATATGGACCCTCATTTTGCGATTTACGATCAGTGACATCAACGCGGAGGGTATGACTGCTAAGGCGGGTCTGCTGCTGTGGTGTCAACGGAAAACGGCTTGCTACGAGGGTGTCCAGGTACGGGACTTCCACACTAGTTGGAACGACGGCCTGGCCTTTTGTGCTCTCTTGGATATCCATCGACCGGACCTGATCGACTTCGACGCACTCGACAAGAATGACCACCGCGGGAACATGAAGCTTGCTTTTGACATTGCCGCCAACGAGATCGGCATCCCCGACCTTCTCGATGTCGATGATGTCTGCGATGTTGCGAAGCCGGATGAGAAGTCTCTCATGACCTACATTGCTTACTGGTTCCACGCTTTCTCTCAGCTGGAGCGAGTCGAAAATGCCGGACGTCGGGTGGAGAAGTTCATTAACAATATGCATGGCGCTTGGGAGATGCAGAACTCGTACGAGCAGAGGATGAAGGAGCTTCTTCGTGTTATCAGAGCCCAACGCGATGAGTGGAAGGGGTCTTCGTTTGAAGGCACCTACAAGGACGCCAAGGAGCAGGCCCGCCAGTTCTCCTTGTATAAGCGAAACCAGAAGCGGCAGTGGGTTGCAGAGAAGTCGGATCTCGCTGCCCTACTTGGAAACATCAAGACCAAGCTCAGCACATACCGCCTCCGACCTTACGAGCCTCCGACGGAGCTAAGTCTCGAAGTTTGCGATGAGCAGTGGGAGGGCTTGACGCGCGACGAACATGAACGTAGCCAGCTTATCAACGAGACCATCCGGGATATCAAGAACGCTCTACGCCGCTCCTTTGCAGACAAAGCAAACGATTTCGCCCTCACGCTAAAGACGCTTTCTCTGGCAATCTCCGGTCTCGACGGCGATGTAGAAGACCAACTAGCACATGTCAAGAGACTCAATGACAACCTTCCTCCTCTCGATGCGTTCTTAGATAGCATTGCGGCGCTGGACGAGCAATGCGCGGAGGCTAATATCGAAGAGAATGACTACACCACATATACCCTAGATGAACTCTCCTACGAGCTGAGCTTGGTCAAGTCTAGCATCTCTAAGAAGCTCGCTTTCCTCGACAACCAGCTCGTGGCGCGGAACATGACCAATTTGACTCCGATCCAGCTGGAGGAGTTCGAGTCTGTTTTCAGGCACTTCGACCGCGACGCTTCCAATACCCTCCATGAACTCGAATTTTCGGCAGCTCTGGCTAGTCTTGGCCTTGTCTACGATGAAGAAGAGATGCACGATGTCTATGTTGAGACATGCGGTCCAGCTCGGCTCACCCAGAATGCCGGTGTTAGTTTCGAGCAGTTTATCCGGTTCATGGTCAGTGTGACGGAAGACCAGAATACTGCCGAACAAGTCTACCAGAGTTTCCGCGAGGTTGCGGATGGCAAGGTATGTTGTCTGAATTATGCTTCCTCATTTCAGCTGATGGCTAACTCTTCACAGCCATACGTCACGGAGCTCGACCTTCGACACTCTCTGATCCCCGACGAGGTGATCGATCATCTGGTCCAAACAATGCCACAGCACAGTGGGCCCGATCTCCAAGAGGACAGGGACCTGCCCAAGTACGACTACATTAGCTTCATGGAGAAGATGATAGAACACAACAATGGACAGAGCAGCGCTCCAGTGAACGGGAGTGGCTAATGGATGTGTTTTGCATTGCACTGCTGGTGTTTCTCTTTTGATTCGGTTTCCGGGTTCCTTGTTTCATTTCCTTTATCTCCTTCTGGACATTACCCTTGGAGGTTGCGACTGGTGTTCTCTGGAGCAAAAAGGGAGGGCTGTGTCTTCGGTGACCATTTCGACCATGCATGCAGGACTATTGCCGAGGCGTCATTTCTCTTCCTTTCTGCATCACCCCCCATGATTTTCTCTGTTTCCCTTCCTGGACCGGGTTTTGTTGTCATTCAGAGCATGTACACCATCCGATGAGAGCGGGAGTTGGCAGAGATTCCAATAAAATACTTGATGTAAATCAACTATTAGTTGCGATGTGAGAGACTTGTCAGAGAGGTATAAGTAAGAGATGTACCAGATAAAAGTAAACCACCACGTTGGACCACCGTGACGGCGTCAACCACGAGGTCACGTGAGGGCCCCAAGGCCGGGCGGTCTGGGCGGCGCGCTTCGGTCTGGATCCGGTCCCCAGATCCGTCCGACCTTTTGAACTCCACGCTTCCTCCATTGATCCAAACTCGTTGTTTGTCTCTCGCTACGGCCTTGATATTGCTCGGCCTGTCATCTCCTCCTTCAATCTCCGACGTGACTTCCGTCCACCGTGTCCAAGATGGACCGCAGCCTGGATGAGATCATTGCGGAGCGCCCTGTAAGGACCCTGCCACCACCTCCGGGATGACGAGTCTCAAGCTGGCTTGTTCTGCTCCCTGCATGTGCGCTGACAGGACTTTGTGTAGCAGAAGCAAAACAACCGCGGCCGTCGACCCCCTCAAGGTCAAGGTACTCAAGGTCGTCGCCGTGATGGCGTAAGAAAGGTATGATCTCGCTCTGTCGTCACTTTCTGCTCCTGGGCTCCTGCTGATCCTCGGACTCAACAAACAGGTCCTCCCTCCTTGTCTCCATTCCAGCTTTTCTCGCGCATCGTGATAGGCAACTTTCGCTGTCCTCGTAGCATCGTCTCTTGCACTTCCAGATGGCCACGAAGAGCCGCACAATCATGGAGCTGTTTACATGATACCTAGTTTGACTTCGAGCTAACCTTCTCTATTCGATCGCAACAGCCTTTCAGAGAAGACCGTCCGGATCTGGATCTGTAAATACCACACCCTAGTCGTTCCTTTCGAGGGTCTGTTTCGCTGACGCATTGGGCTTGATTTGCAGGGATTGGGTTCATGACAAGTACGAAGACGACCGAGATGGTACGTCCCGAGTCCCCAGTGCTGAGGGGGTCAATCGATCCTTCCATAATCAGACATTGCTAACATTCCATTTCGCACAGCACGCCCCTCTCGTCCCCCTCGACGTCCGCGCGGTGACCGTTACTCCCCCGAAGCAGAGCAGTATGTACCGCCATTGCGTCCCACATGGAATAATTTTGACCTGGATGTATATAGTAGCGCGCCCACGGGGGCTAAGCTTCGTGTCGAGAACATCCATTACGATATCACAGAGAGCGATCTAGAGGTAGGTTTGGGTCTGGCTATGGGTTTACACAGTGTCTAACGGGCGCTGTCTGGAAAAGGATCTGTTTACCCGCATCGGACCCATCAACAACGTTTCCCTCGTCTACGACCGGGCTGGACGCTCCGAGGGCGTCGCCTTTGTCACCTACAGCCGCATCAGCGATGCACGGGCTGCCATAAGCGAGTTTGATGGTGCGAACGCCAAGGGCCAGCCCATCCGTCTGACTCTCATCTCCACCGGCGGCGGAAGACGTGACCGCAACCCATTCGACAACGTGGAACGCCCGAAAGGAAGTCTATTCGATCGCGTCGAGAGACCTCGCGACCGCGATGCTCGGAGTTTAAGCCCCGACAGCAGAAGCGTCAGTCCCGATGGCGGACGCCGTCGTCGTGGTGGTGGCGGTGGTCGTCGTGGCGCCGGCGCCGGTAGCTATCGTCGCAGCGATGTGTCCAAGCCGGCTCCGGAGCATATCGACAGATACGTGCCCGGCCAGCGGTCGCCTACTCGCCGACCCGCCAACGGACGTCGACAGGGTGATAACAGAGGCGAGAACAGAGGCGAGAGGGGTGACGGTCGTCGCACGGTCAACGGCCGACCCAGAAAGACACAGGAGGAGCTAGATCAGGAGATGGACGACTATTGGGGATCCGGGAACACCGCGGCGGATAAGGAGACTGTTGCCGAAGAGCCACAGCAGGCTGCTGCTGCTGCTGCTGCCCCCGCGGCCGCCCCTGCCGCTGGTGGCGACGATGATATCGATATGATTGAGTGAAGAGAGCCATGCGCGCGTATGGTCCGTGGAACGACCGATGAAAGTTGCTGATGGCGTTCCACTTATGTAACTAGTGTGAACTTGGATTGGAAACGAGACTTGAAAAATATCAGATTGGGAAGGAAAAAGCATAGCGATAGCGGGTCTTGTGCCGTGACGTCGGTTCAACTATGATATAACCCACCCCTCTTCTCCCCTCTTATTCTATCCAAAATACTCTGTGATCGTAGATTAGGTACTTTCCAGTTTTCAATATTGTCTATTACGAACTCTACCTACATACCTAACAACAAATATCCACCAAACCATGACCCAGTGCACCGCAGATGATTATTATATGTAGTGAGTGTCTAGCACAGGCAGACAAACAGACAGACAGACAATCCACTAGGTTATGTACCAAGTATCTAAAGCGATCCGCCCGCGCGCGTCATTCAGCATCGGCCAGGAAGGAAGTAGTCCAGTAACCCAACCCAATAAGCAAACAGACATTCCGGTTGGTGGGGAGGCTGGCTCGTTTAGTAAGATGAGATGAAAGAATCGGGTTCGCTGGGAATGTTATTTCTTTCTTTCTTGTGTGTGTGTATGCATGTATGTATCTGGGCCATGAATATATCTACTTTCTGTCTCTTGTGGAAGGGGGAGGGGGTAGGGGGGAGGGGGGTTTCAGCGCCAGAGGCCGTAAGCTTCCCTGCAAGCCTTCCATAGCTTGATTGTTCCGTCTTCACTTCCTGTTCCGTAGAGTTTGCCGTCGGGGGAGAAGCCGACGGACCAGATGGGGCCGTGGTGGCCTTTTTGGACTTCTGGGGTGGTTGTTAGATTTGTTTCTTTGTGGGGAGGGCCGATGGGGAGAGATTGGACGTACCAAGTTCCTCATCTGTGCGGACATCGTACACTCTGGCCCAGGTATCATCGGCACTTCCAGTGACCAGTTTGCTTGTTTCGTTGTTCACGGCGGCGCTGGCGACCTCGTACCGGAAATCCATTTTTTTGAGCAGGCGACCTGGGCTGAGGCCGTCGAAGAGGTAGACGGACTTTCCAGCCGCGACGGTGAGAATACCCGGGTCGTTGGGTCTCACGGCGAGGGCGTTCAGCTCGCAGCTGCCGATGGAGCCTTCCACGGCATATTCGACGACGGGGTGACGCGAGCGGAGATCCCACCATCTGATCTTGCGGTCTTCGGCCGCGGTCGTGAGGATGTTGTAGTCCTGGTTCCAGACGATGGACTTGATGGTGCCGCCGTGGACGCCCGGGCCGATCTCGTAGCTTGTTACTGCTGAGGGGTGGGTGTCGATTCCCGGGGTAGCGCTCGTCGGGGATGAGCTGTTACTGTTTCCTCCGCTGCGGGTCAGATCGAAGATCCGGAGCTTCTTCTCGAATCCTCCTGTCGCGAGCACCTGCGGGGAGTGCTGGATGGGGAAGGCCACGGCGCGACAGATATGCGAGTGCTGGAGCGTGTGCAGGCATTCACCGGTGTGAGTGTCCCACACTTTGCTGTTGCGCGGGAGGTATTTCGTTAGTTTGATGTGTGGTTGTGGATTGGTGCGAGGAGAGGTAGGTACTCACGCGGAGAAGTCGGCGGCGGCGGTGGCTGCTATGCTTGCGTCGGTGGAAAGCCGGGCCTGCCATACGGCTCCCTTGTGGCCGAGGAAGGTTCCGATCCTGGATGATGAGAGCGAGTGTGAGTTGTGCTGTGTGCGGAGTAAAGCGATGCGGGGAACACTAACCAGTCACCTGTGATGCCATCACGGAGCATAGGGTTGTTGTCTGGTTTGAGGGGTCAGCTAGAGATGGGGGGGTGATGGCTCGGGGGCAGGTATAGGTACCCTTGCAGGCAGAGATCAGGTAGTACTGGTCATCCTCTACTGTGGATGAGAAGTCGATATGCGGCACGGGACGAGAGTGACCGTGGCAGGTCAACGGCACGACTTTGGGGATATCTGCGCCAAGTCAGCGGTCAATTGCTCGGGGGAGGTTGCAAGCGCATCAATCCCACCTGAAGCCATTTTAAGCGTCACCTTGGAAATATACAGGGTTCAAGGAGGTTGGGAGGAAAGTCGCGTGCAAATTTAGCGGCCGTTAAATCATGCAATGGATGGAGGTCACGGTGAAGCGCGAAGGAGGACCCGTCCCAGAAGCGAGGGGGCGCAGATGCAGGGGAAGCAGAAGATACGAGAGAGGAATACAGCGTAGTAGAAGTACACAAGGAAATTCGTCAATCTCGTCAAGTCATCAATCAGCCCGGGGCGGCGGCGGGGTCGTTCCAAAAATGATCGAAGAGGTGGAAAGAAGGAAAGGCCGAGGCAGGAATTGGCGGAACTGTACAATCTCGCAGTGACCGACGGTTGAGAGGATGGATCGCCCACCAGCGCTTCTACCGACACAGGGGGAAAGGGACGCGAGCCCGAGGCAAAGAGGGAGGGCGGAGGGAGGACGCTGGGATGGATGCAGTCGGGCTTTCTTTTTGATATTCGCTCGAATCGTCGGCGCCCACGCCCAGGCCCCGGCTGGCCCCGCTAGGCCCGGAGAGGCCTGGTGCGGCGGCACGTGAGGGGTAGAGTTGAACCACGTGGGAGGCCGATAACAACAGGCGGTTTCCCTGTTACGTCTGTCTGTACGCTGTAGTTACTCCGTACTGACTTACTTACTGACATGGGTATGGGTACTCATAGTATCCTCAAGGAGTGGTTATAAGGTTTATGAAGTTTCTCTACGATCGTGACTGGTTATGTTCAAGTACAACTCCGAGGCGGTGGTCTATCGGCTCAACGGATGGGCGATAGATAGGGCGTGGGAGAAGAGGATCCAGGTCCCGTAGATTACCAGATAGATACCAGCATTATCTGGAGACCTAGAATCGATACTCTCTCTACACCTGTACAATAATGTAGAGTACACACTGGACAGTTGTCCACAGATACATAGTCCCTATCAGGACGGAGTTACTACTCCGTAGTCCTGCGTGACTAAGAGAGGAGCGCTTATCAACCGGGGCGGTTTCATTCTTTCTAGCAACTTCTGCTGCGCGGCGGGCAGCCAGGCCACCGCCCACGTGATTGCCCCGGATGGTCCCATGGCCCTCCTTTCCCTAGCAGCAGCTCAGGTACTACTAGTACTCCGGCTCAACTCAACCAGGAACCCCTCAAGGTGCGCTGGAGCTCGTCATTCTCCTGTGCCTCCATCTCCATCGCGTTGGCGCCCGCCAGTCCCCCACCCCATCCTCCCAACCACCCGACCTCACCCCTCCTCTGTCCAGTGCACCGGTACATGTATGCCTGAGTTCAAGATCTCCGCTTCTCTGGAGGGTCACGGCGATGATGTAAGAACATCCCGGCTGTTGACGCTGGCCACCACCACTCGGCCCCCCAACTCTGAGATCGCCGTCCACTGACCCGTTTATCCACTCAAATCCAGGTTCGCGCTGTGGCCTTTCCTAACCCCAATGCCATATTCTCGGCCTCTCGAGACGCAACAGTCCGGCTCTGGAAGCTAGTGTCTACCCCGCCTCCCACCTATGACTACAACATCACCACCCACGGCCAGGCCTTCATCAACGCCTTGGCCTACTGTCCCCCAACCCCCGCGTTCCCCGATGGCCTCGTCCTCTCGGGCGGACAAGACACGATCATTGAAGCCAGACAACCGGGCAAGGCTGCCGATGACAACGCAGATGCTATGCTCCTAGGCCATACCCATAACGTCTGTGCACTGGATGTGTCACATGAAGGTGGATGGGTGGTGAGCGGTAGTTGGGATTCCACAGCCAGGCTATGGAAAGTTGGTAAATGGGAATGCGAAGTTGTTCTGGATGGCCACCAAGGAAGTGTTTGGACGGTGCTTGCTTACGACAAAGATACAGTCATCACTGGTATTGTCATCCCGCTACGTATGACCTGCTTCGGAATGCTTACACTTCTCTAGGCTGCGCGGATAAAGTTATACGTATATTCAACACTTCCGGTACCCTTTTGAAGAGCATCAAAGATTCCCAGGACGTCGTTAGAGCCCTTTGCAAGGTCCCTGCATCGAATCCCACCGGTGCGCATTTCGCTGCTGCCAGCAACGATGGAGTCATTCGACTTTTCACCATACAAGGACAACTTGTCGGGGAAGTTCACGGCCATGAGAGCTTTATTTACTCTCTTGCTGCTCTTCCTTCCGGTGAGTTGGTCAGTTCCGGTGAAGATAGAACGGTGAGAGTATGGAACGGTACACAGTGCGTGCAAACAATTACGCACCCTGCAATTTCGGTTTGGAGCGTTGCAGCATGCAGCGATAATGGCGATATTGTCACAGGAGCCAGTGATCGGATTACGCGCGTCTTCAGCAGAAACCAGGACAGGATAGCAAGTGCTGAAGTAGTGCAACAATTCGAGACGGCCGTGAAGGAATCGTCTATCCCACAGCAACAAGTTGGGAATATCAACAAAGATAAGCTTCCGGGCCCCGAATTTCTCAGGCAAAAATCGGGCGTCAAGGACGGCCAGGTGCAGATGATTCGTGAGACCGATGGGAGTGTTACCGCTCACACTTGGTCGGCGGCATCACAAGAATGGATCGCAGTCGGCACAGTTGTTGATTCCGCGGCGAGCAGTGGGAGAAAGATCGAGTACCTGGGCCAAGATTACGACTATGTGTTTGATGTTGATGTGGAAGACGGCAAACCTCCCCTTAAACTGCCATTTAACGTCTCTCAGAACCCTTACGAAGCTGCAACGAAATTTATCCAAGACAACGAACTCTCGATGAACTACCTTGATCAGGTTGCACAATTTATTGTCCAGAACACACAAGGCACAACTCTTGGCCAACCATCACAAGATCAAACACCCGCAGGGGCTGATCCCTGGGGCCAAGAGAGGCGTTACCGTCCTGGAGAGGGAGAGGCGCAGCCGCAGTCGCAGTCGCAGGCGCCCCCCGTTCCTGAGGCTCGTCCCAAGGTCCTTCCGCAGAAGTCATATCTCTCCATCAAGTCGGCCAATCTCAAAGTGATCGCCAAGAAGCTACAGGAACTCAACCAGCAAATTGTGTCTTCTGGGTCGAAAGACCTGTCTCTAAATCCTTCCGAGTTGGAGACGGTAGCAACTCTGTGCGGTGATTTAGAGTCTTCTAGTCTCGATAAGTCCACGGAAGTGGAGGCTGGTCTTGTCTCGTTGTACAAGGTCGCGACAGTCTGGCCCGTCTCAAACAGACTCCCCGGGCTGGACCTTCTCCGTTTGTTCGCAGCTGCTACTCCTGTGATCGCTACTGCCGATTACGATAGCAAAGATCTCATTACCGGTATCCAATCCAGTGGCGTGTTCGATTCTCCACTCAATGTCAACAACGCCATGCTGTCGATCCGCATGCTCGCTAATCTGTTTGAAACGAATGCTGGCCGCGAACTGGTCAGTAGCCGGTTCGACCAGGTTCTGAATGGTGTCAAGTCCGCTTTGTCCAACAGCGGAGGGACACCAAACCGGAATCTCACGATTGCAGTCACAACACTCTACATCAACGTCGCCGTCTACCTGACATCTGAAGGCAGGGAGTCTGTACCCGAGTCGTCAGAACGGGCTCTGGTGCTTCTCGGAGAGCTTGTAACCATGATCCAGGGTGAGAAGGACTCTGAGGCAGTCTACCGTGGCCTTGTTGCGCTGGGAACACTGGTCAAAGGGCTTGGTGAAGAGGTCAAGTCCGCTGCGAAGGAGGTCTACGACGTCGGTGATGTTTTGAAGAACATTTCAAGCTCTGGTCTTGGAAAAGAGCCAAGAACCAAAGGCATTATCGGTGAGATTGCCGAGACCTTGTCTTGAGGCATGGTAGATCCAGGTCTGGTTTCCGATACTTCCAGTCTCGTGGAGAATTGGTGTTCTGCTTCTATACTGCTATCTATAGCACGTATACACACTTAGTTTACGATAGCGATGCACACATTATACTGCATGGATTATTACAACTTATTATAACATTACTTGGCAGTCCACCTCATTTCGTATACATCAATAGTAGACCAACAACTTTTATCCTACATTACCACTAAACCATCACCAACACCACCATGACAACTTCCGCCTTTTATATACCAATAAAAACCACCCATCCATTCATTCATTCATCCATCCATCGAATCCCCTCATAGCCTCCCCTCCGCATCCACCCCCACCTCCACAATCTGATCAATGCCCGGATACTGAGGAAGATCCAGCCCATACTTGTCCGTAATATCCTTAGTCAAGAACCTGCCTCCCAGGAAATGCCTGCCCCTATAAAACTTCACGCACGGCTTCGGAGCCGTCAAACTGATCAGCGACTCCGGCATGAACTTCGCCCCGGGTCCCTTCTCGGGGGGGCCACTCTCAATGTCCCAGGAGCTGGGCGCGTCGACACTCAATACGGGTATCGATGCGGTTTCGATCTGGGATATGATGGTCGGGAAGGGTTCGCGGAGGGGTCCGCCGAAGGAGAAGCCGAAGATGGCGTCCACGAGGAAATCGGATTGTTTGATCGCGACGGGGAAGTCCGTGATGAACGGGACGGAGAGGTTTTTGAGTTGCGTTGTTAGGCGCTGTTGGGGTGGGGGTTGTTAGTTGGTAGTTGGTAAGGGGAGGGGGAGGCTGTGTGTACTGGGGGAGGAGATATGTATGTGGGGTTGGTAGGTGAGGTGGTAGTCCCATTGTTTACGTACCTGGTAGAGCTCGTTCTTGCCCTGCTTGGGGTAATAGATGGACGGTGTGTAGCCGTATTGAGCGAGATGACGAGCGGCGACCAAGCCATCGCCGCCTGAGGGGGAGGATGTTATCTTCTGTTTCTAGGCCGCGCGGTCGATGGGAGGAGGGTCGGCTTACCGTTGTTGCCTGGGCCACAGACGACGAGAACGTTCTTGCCTTTGTTTGGGTGGTGGACGCGATAGACTGGGGTGGTGTTAGTGTGCTGGTGGGGTTTGATTGCTGGGAGGAAGCTATTGCAGGTCTCACCAGCTTGAGCGACGGACAGTCCGGCGAGCTCCATCAGTTGATCGAGGGACCATCCGCCTATTTCCATAAGGTCTTTGTCTAGGGAGGCGGCATCCTTGGAGGAGATTGCCTGAATTATATCGCTGTGAGCATTGCTAGATTTTTGTGTGAGCGAGGTTGCTGCGTACCTTCAACGACATCTTTGCGGATCTAGTATAGTATCGAATTGCTGCGGGGAAAGGATTCCGCTTGAGCACTGCAGGATAGAGCATGCAGTTGGAGTTGCAAGTACAGGAACGACCAAGGGGACGTGGCGAAATGAAGCTATGTTCGAGGTGATGTGTATGTGTTCGAGTAGTAAGAAGCAGTACAGGAATTAAATAGATGAGCGAGGGGACAAGCGCCGAGTCGCCAACTTGATGTATGCGGTGGATTGCATCATTGTTATCGGCGTTTCCCCACCGGACGGCGCTAGTCCCGAGTGGGCAGGGCCGGATCAACAGATGTCCCGGACAGGCTGGAAACTGCCGCGGAGTCGGAGTTTGGTCTGCTTCAGCCCAGTTGAGTCGTCCTTTGCGCAGTCGCTCGTCCCGCTCATTTCCCAATTGCACAAGTCAGCTGGCAATATGGTCGTTCGCATCCGGTTGTCCCGCTTCGGGAACAAGCACCAGCCGTTCTACAACATTGTGGTTGCCCAGGCCCGGTAGGTAGATTTTTTATGGGTGTCCCGGTGTCGATATCTCAGTCGTCATGGATCTCCCAATGGGTTGTCTTCGTGTGGTTTTTGACTGGAGGCTGATATATATGATTGATTGCTAGGTCGGCTCGTGACTCGAAACCCTTGGAAGTCATCGGCACCTTCAACCCTGTCCCCCAGCGCCCTACGAACCTCTCCGACGAGGAAGCCCGCCGCGCAAGAGCATACAAGGAGGTCTCGCTCGACCGATCTCGAGCCAAGTACTGGATTGGCGTGGGAGCGCAGCCCAGCGACTCGGTTTGGCGGTTAATGAGTCTGGTACGTTGTCACTCTGATGGATGTAACATCCGTGTCGGGGGCGGGGAGACAACCATGAAGTCGACCCGGCTAACTTATTGTTATCAGGCCGGTATTGTCCGGGAGAGCAAGAAGGCCGGGGAGAGCAAGAAGGCCACGGAGGAGAAAGCACAGGAGTAAGAGATGGGTGTCCGGCAACTTCGATAGCGCTGTATAATCGCATGGATCATACTGGGTTCCGAACGGTGAAAGTTCGGATGGAATGAGTTGCCCGCTGCCATTGAGGTTGATGACGGCCGCTTTTCCAGAGCGGGGAGCGTCCTTGAATATTGAATATTGTGCTATTGGCATTTCTTATGGCGTTTTGTGAGAGCTGTACCCTTGGAATATATGGGTTGAGATTTATGTACATTATGTGAGTTGATTACGTGCTGCATCGGTGCTTGCGATACACCAAAATACGTCTCTGAGCTTCCTATTCCCCCTCTGTTTATCCTTTTTCTTTCTTTCTTTCTTTCGATAAGCGACTCCTTCTCTTGTCTGTGTTGGATACGGTAGCTTTGACTGGTAGGGATGAGGCTTCCGTTCTGCACAAAGAGGCATGCATCCCGTGAGTCTATCGAGCTGCTAGTGCCGAAGCCACCTACGGGAGTCAGGCAGGGGTTTCTTCTGGAAAGAAAAAGAAAAGAGGGGGAGAAAAACAAAGCGATTCCCTCCGCTGCTGTATGCAGGTGGTGGGGGGGGAAACCAGCCAAGTACTAGTACTTACTCCGTACGAATGGCGAATTCGGCAAGAAACAAGGGCTTCTCGAACACCAGGATCCTGTTCTCCGTACTTCTTCCTAATTCGATCAACACCAAGAAAGGGTCGCAAAGCTCTGACGGGCTTCGTTTCGTACTTTGGACTCGCTCCTCCCTTGCATTTTCTAGCCTGGAAAGTTCTGGCAGGTGACCATGCAGAACTCACCACTTTGGCTTTCCGTTAGATCGGCAGTGTCATGAAGCCCCCAAACCACCCAATGCTATTCCACTACATCTGCGGCGATAAACATCCGTTTTATTTTGATGCATGTTTTTCGATAGAGGTCGGTCGGCTGGAATGCATCCATCTGGTTTAGTGCGAACACATGAGGTGTGTCCCTGTCTCCCTGTGTCCCTGTCCAGTCCCTTACTACATAGACACTTAACTACATAGAATCAATACGACGACAGCATTGCCCCATGGCTAGAAAGGCTGGAGATGTTACTAACCCCAGGCTGTCGCAAGGCAGCCGTTCTGTTTTGATGTCGAAATTACCTAACATGCATATAGGTACCCAGGGAGGCATTGTGTGGGTGGTTATCCCAAGTCGCGCGCGCCTGCTGCTTCGAATGGTATGTATCTGTAAAGTCCGAGCCAGAAGTACCACTGCCCAAGCAGCAGCCTGCTTCCCCGGCAGCCCTAGACACGACGTACATGGTACTCTGCATACACCATGGATGGGCATGGCCATGGCTAGTCATCCTTTCGCTCTAGCCCCAAGCCCGCTGAAAGGATTCGCTCCCACCCCCCTTCTCATTGTTCCAACCGCCGCGCATCGAGGGTCACGCATGGACCAATCCGGTTCTGCGGACAAGGCACAGAACGAACCAGTCTGGAGGCCAGACGTCTGATTGGCCGCCGTCGGGAATTTCAAGTGGAAGATCGGCGTCAGACTTCGACCATTCCCATGGATCCATGGCAGCCACACCATCAGGGCTGCCTCTCGCCGTCGTCCCTCCCTGAGGTACATGATGATGGTACCTATCTACCCTCATGCTTACCAATGCCAACCATGTACGTACAGGTCTCGTACATTGCGCTCCCCGGCGGGAGGCAGGCGTCTTGCCTCATCGAGCTATGCCTTGGTTGGTTGGGTAGGCCATTCGGGCCCAGGAGATCCAGGAATGACATCCTAGTCTGGTCCAGGTCTGAGGATTCAACGGACAGGGTATGGGCTTATCGCGCCAAGCTACTCCGTAGCTTGTGTAGGCAAGGAGATATGATCCGGCTGGGGTTAGCTTGAAGGGAAGAAATCAAGAAAGGCTACTACTGCCTTTATCTGCCCTGGAGGTTGCTTTTGGTGGTCCTCGCTTTCGCAGGCCATATGAGGTCATTCACCCTTCCACGAGCTGGAAACCACAGGCTGTCGCTCTATAAACTTCGATATCTGAGTCACCCCATGCTGCTCAGCGCGTCTTCCTTCCGTACCAGAGCAGCTGGAGGATCATACGCGTTTCTATCCACGGGCTGGCGCTTCTACATACGTCAGGGCCAAGTTGACATAAACCATATCTGGTCTGCTGGCCGTCCGGGTACCGATCCGGTTAGCCCGTGTATTTGTTATAACATGCGCAAGCTAACCCCTCGGGCAGTGTAGGGAAGATTGTTCGCCGGTTTCCATGGGTATGGACCGCGGGGTGGCTTTCTGTCCTACAAAGAAAACCATTCCCGTGATCAACTGGACGGGTGGATAGGGTTCTCCTTGACATGGTTGGGGGGATTTTGCCTTTATCGCACGGGAGACATCTTCGTCATACTATACGAGTAGAGGTGGGAGAAGAGGTAGTGGACGTACATAGGTAGCACCGGCGAGACACCCCCTTAGGCAGCTGAGCTTCGTACTTACGTTGCTTGTTGTAGCCTTGGGGTCTGAGTCATGGCCGGACTCCGGAGGGTTGTTCCTGGAATGCCATCTGCGGCTAGATGATCGGCCCCAGCCCATTGGGACCCATTGGGGGGGTGGACGGAGGGTAGACAGAGGGTAGACAGTAGACAGTGGACAGTAGACACATCTCAATCGCGAAGGGGAGTGGGTGTTAGTGTCCAGGCTGGATCCTCACCAGTTATCCGTCCTTCCTTCGAGAAATTGAGAGGGAGGGCATGTATTGTATTTACGGCGACGGTAATCGAACTGCTGGACCCTCCCAATCACGGCGCCGGACCAGCGCGAACCTCGCCGTCCTGGCGCATCCGCCACGCCCGCCCGATTTCGGCGCACGCACCGTGGCCAGGTACTCCAGGTCGCATCCGGGCGCTTCTGGTTCTCGTTGTTTCGGTTGTTTGCGTGGGATCGCCGCAATCGGCAGGTCGGGCCAGGGCCAGCCCAGGTGTCTGAGAAGTGGGAATTGATGAGGAAGAGAGGCTTTCTGGATGCGAAGATCCTCGCCCAGGAGCCCCCGACGTAAGCACCGATTTTCCAGGCACACCACACGCAGGCGTATCCAATTCCCAGCACGGGATCGGCTCTCCATCGATAGCGCGTCGTGTCATCTTAAACTGCCGGGTCGCGCTTCAGCTGCAAGCCCGCTCGTTGGCCGGCGCATCTTAGTCAACTCTTCGAATCGTCTAGCTCGGGGATTAGTCGACAGCCTTCAGGGCCTCCCGACTGGCCATCGCTCCTGGAACGGAGCCAGACTCGATCCGTGGACCAGACGAGACGGTCGGCCGCCCTCAGCAGTCCCCTTCTCCCCTCCCCGTCGCCCTCTCCAAGATTCCCCCCCCTCTCCGTCCCTCCGTCCCTCCCTCCCCTAAAAACCAAAAGGACCGGCCAGTCCACTCACTAAAGGACCGTTCCGGACTCGACGTTCATTCATCTGCACTACTCCGTACTCAGCATACTCAGGACTCAGCATACTCAGGACTCAGTACTCAAAGTACTCCCTCACTCACTCCCTCACTTACTCAACTCACCCACACATTCTCTCACTACTCATTATTATTACTTCGCATTACGCCGGATCCTCTCCCTCTTCCCCTCCCCCGTACCCCGTACATCCTAATACACATACCCTGCCTGGCACGGATTGCGCAGCATCGCCCATCCTCACCCTCATCGCGCTCGCATCCATCTTGTCGGGTTCCTGCGCGTCATTGTTCGCCCTCCTGGGACTCTCGGAGCCAGAGTATCTCGGCTTGCCCTGGCCGATTACATCGACTCTACACCACTACGACGACGAATTACCACGCATACGCCCACGACTGCCTACGGCACTTACTTAACGTGCTTCCCCCTCCCTTCCCACACCCACTCATTCCCTCCCACCACCCCCCAAACCCAACCCAATCTAACTTTATCCTCCCCCCGACCTGTCCTGTCCTGTCCGTCCGCCTGTCGGCCGCCCTCCCTCTTCCTCTTCCTCACCTACCACCCTCTCTCCTTCACCATCGTCGCCTTCCCCCCTCCCCTCCACTACCTCCATCCTCCCGTCCTCATTTCCACCCTCAACTGTCTGTGCTGTCCCACCGACCCGATTCACATCATCATTCCTTTTCGCATTCGGTTCTCTGTTCATTTCGTCGTGCGATCTCCCTGGATCTACTTCGTGTCTCTCCCTCGGACCCTTGGTCCGTCGCATCATTATTGCCTCCTTAACTCGAATTTCCGCGATTCCACTCGCGCGTGATTCAATCCATCGCGTTTTCCAACGAAACTGCATCAGCGTCCAAATCTCATTGCCTGGCCGATACAGATCATTACATTGTTCGCGTCTCCTTACTAATCGCCTCCGACTCGGCTACTCCAGCCTTTCCCACCTGTCACCCGTTCGCCTCCCGCTCCCTTGCCTTCTCGAGGAGCCCGTGCTCCCGTCGTTCGCTCGTGGGGTTAATCGATCGCGACTTGACGCCCTTAGTTCTTCGGTCCGCGAGGCATGAGTGGCAGTTCGAATCAGTCCACCCGTACGAGTCCAGGCTCTTATAGTACTGCTCAGCGCACGCCCTCGGTCTCCTCGGGCGCGTCGCCTACGAACCAGTCGCTCTCGTCCTCCCAGACGTCCTCGACGGCTCAGAATGCGATGTCGACCGACGTGTACAATACGCCCGCATCGCAGGCTCCAACTTCACTAGGCCCGACGTTTACCTACCCTTTCTCCCCCATCGGTCCGTCTCCGACCTTTGATAACGTTGCATCGACTACCATGCGTTTGAGCGATTCCGATCGGTCGGCGCAGGGCCTGAACGGCTTCATCCGACCGGTCAATGGAGCCAGTGGCGGTGCGATCCTAATGCGCAAACTTCCACGCAATACCAGTCGCGACGCTCTGCGCAGCATGCTGCTCTTTGCGAAAGATTTTTTGGATGCCGATTTTGTTACTTCCGATGCTTCGGAGGATAATGGATACCTGTGTGCGGTCGCGCGCTTCAGCACACTAGCCTCAGCGGAAGAGGCGCGAGCATTACTTGATGGGAAGCCAAACTCCAAGAACGATGCCACGATGATTGTAGAAATGTACTACGGTTCAGTTGGATCCTCTTTGGCACCCAGGCGAAACACGATCGACCATACCGCGACACGGAGTCTACTGGGACACGTCAATGGAGGCTTGCCACGGCAGTCGTCGCGCTTCAACGGGACCTTCCAAACTCTGGAGAAGTTGAGCGCAACCACGGGGCCTTCGGCCGGCGATTCTCTACCTCAATCCTCCGAACCTGGCTCCCGGCTTCATAGCATTTTCTCTCCGCAGTCGCCGATCGGAAACGGTGTTCCTGAGCTTCCGCGCGTCAGCGGCAAATCAATGATCGATCAGGATATTGACGAAGACACGGGTGAGCTGCTCAAGGATCCTGTGGGTTACGCTGAGAACGGACATTCGGCTTCTGTCTCTGTCCCTCGTCGCTCTACCAACCCTCAGATTCTGAGCAACCAGTTTGCCAATATGTCCTTGGCCACGAACCTAGCTTCCCCGCCGTTGCAGAATTACACCCCTGGAGGGTCAGCGCACATGGGAGCCCCGACCCCACCGTCCGCATTCCCGCAGGCGATGAACAACAACATCGGGACGGGCCATGCGTTTCCTTACGGAAACCCACATGTACCTCGCCACAGTCTCCCGGCTGCCAACCCGAACGACATGAACCCCCCATGCAATACGTTGTATGTGGGTAATCTTCCTCCAGACACCTCGGAAGAAGAACTGAAGGCCCTGTTCTCCAAACAGCGTGGATATAAGCGTCTGTGCTTCCGAAACAAGCAGAACGGCCCCATGTGCTTCGTGGAATTCGATGATGTGGGCACCGCAGGCAAGGCGCTTAATGAGCTGTATGGAGTCAAACTGTCCAACAGTATTAAAACGGGTATTCGTCTTAGCTTCTCAAAGAACCCTCTTGGGGTTCGTTCGGGCCAGCCAGGCTCCATGAGCGCCTCTAATTCAATCTCCTCTCAGGGTGGCGGTGTGCCTGGGGGTAGCAGTCTCGGCGGGATCCACAACCATATGTTCTCGACCGTCAGCGGGCCGCCTCCGGGATTGTCGGCTCCCCCAGGCTTGCCTCCCCCCTTGGCCATCCGGAATAACGGTGCCATGCATCCATCTGGGAGTCCAAACGCGCCTTTACCCAGCAATGCTACCACTTTCAATGCAAACTCGGGACTCGGGATTCGGACGAACCCGATGAACCCCATGATGTCCCCGCCACCTCAGCTGACCGGCGGGGCGTCCGGACCCAATATGGGAGCCTACAATGCCTACTACCCCGATTATATGATGGGCCGGTAGGAAGGCGCAACGTTTCCGTGGAGATAATGTCCGACATGCTTGATGATTACTGGGCTACCTGGCGCATTAGGGATTGTTATTGTTTTCATGAGCTAGATCAGCATATGGAGGCTCGCCTTCCTCCTGGGAGTAAGGACTACGGGACTCTCTGGCTTCTTCGGCTTGCTTTTAATGATTGTATTCCATTCGTTTTCTATGCACTCCGATAGCATGGGATCAGGGGCGCTGATATTATACATGTCGTGTTTGCTTTTTGGGTGGGAGATATTGCATTTGCGTGCGTGTGGGTTTTCTCTTTAATACCTCCAGGAGCCCATGAGGATTTCCATTGTCAAGTTTGCCTGTTTCACTCTGTCGTCACGTTTTGCGCTACCCTCATACCCTCTGTTCTGTTCTATGTTCAGGTGTTCACCTAATAGTTGTTTCTCTCGACCTGGAGGAAGTTTGCTCTTTTCCCTCTTACTGTTTTGTCTCTTTTTCTCTCCGTGTCTTTGCGTGTGTTTTCCTACTGGTGGGAACTTGCTGTTGTTTTATTTAATCCGTCCGATCCTTCTCTTTGGTCCCTCAACCCCCATGGGTTGGGGGGTGAGTGTGTTACCCCGAGCCCGAAACCAGAGAAGAAGGGGGATACAAAGAGTCATAGCACTGGCTTCGGACTCCTAGAACCGTCGTCCGGTGTTTGCAGCATTCACCTGGAAGCAGCCGATCATTGTGCAGGCGTTTACCTGGGTATACATTTGAGATACATTTCTGGGCAGTCATCTCGCTTCTCGTCCTTTGGAACGAGGCATTCCGGCTGCTGTCGGCCGGCTGGGACTAGCACATTGCTCCATCAATTCTTCGCATCCTGTTTGCAGCGCCGTTGCTCTTTTTTGTCTGTCGTTACTTGGTTCGCATGGGAGTAATTGGAGGGTTTTCACCTGATTGCTTTGTTTTTGCTTTGCTGCCCATGCTCCAATAGGTTGAGCGGAATATAGGAAAAGAGGCGTGATGCGTATTCTTACATTCTTACCTTGTGACTCTACGGGAAATTGTTCGATATGTACTTGTTCAAACAGTGGGATTGTACGGCTTGAGATCCAGAAACAGGCCCTCGCCCCCAGCGCGTGTAGACTCGGGAGGTTCAGCTGAAGTTCCGCCTGGAACCCTTCAGAAGGTGCCTCCCTCCGAGCCAGGCCCTCGACTGCCTATTCGGGTAAGCGGCCCCCCCCGGTGACCGGGAGCTCCGTGTCACGTGAGAGCATCCTATGCCGAAAAGTTTCTTCCTTTTCGATTCATTCCTTCTCTTCCACCTGTTGTCATCCAACCTCCCTCCCCCTCATCCACCCCCACGGGTCAATTGGACTGTGTCTCCCCTCGGATCGGTTCGTTGACATCCAAAGCCCTTCTCCTCCACATCCTTCCCTTCTTCCTCATTTGTCTCATTCATCATGGCTCCCCGAATACAAAACCAGGTCGTTTCCAACTCTCTCCTCCCCTACCTTTCCCCATCCTCCACCACCTCTTCATCCACATGTCTTCCCAGACTCCCTTCCACCTCCTCTCCATCCCTCGCATATAGGCCACGGCAGTCATGTCGGTCTTTGTCGTCCACAGTAGCCCCACAAACCAGACGACGCGAGGAGATGTTTGGGTGGCTCCATGGCCCTGGCGCTCGGTTGAAGAACCATGTACCGGGACAGACAAACTACCTGACCTCATTCAAAGATAAAGATGGGAACTTGCTTAGCAGCACGAAAATATTTCCTCAGAATTTGATGTACCGAAGCGAGTCGATTCTCAGCGAAGACTTGCGGAACGAGATCTACGATCGGGTAGTGAGGCAGAAGAGGAGTGTACGAGCTGTCAGTGTTGAACTTCAGGTCGACATGAGGAGAGTTGCTGCTGTGGTCCGGCTGGTCGAGCTGGAAAATAGAATGAAGGAACAGGTAGGCACCGTCTTTTTGCTCACTCTGCTTTTCCCCTTTTCATCCTCGACAAATACGCTCGGTGCAATGATGAGAAAAATATAAAAATTCGATTAGTCTTTATGACCCAGTCTCTGGGAATGGTTACAACGCCTTTTTTTGCTGATACGCACCGAGCTTGTCTCTCTTTGACCCAATCTGCTTTTTGTCGCCTTGCCAGTCTGTTGTCAAACGCAACTAACAGTTCGGATCAGGATAAACCTCTAGCCTTACCTTACGCACGCGCGATCCATGAAATGGTACCGACGTCGAACTATAACAAAGAATATGGCTCTGGTCGTCCCCACGAAGGCATCAACGACCTTCCCGTCCACCGCCTTACTAACCCTCAAATCTTCTACCCCGTCTCCGAGTCGCGCCAATTCAACCGTGTCGACGCCGGTCGTGTCTTCTCCGCCGCTCCTGCCCTAGAAACCAGCCAAGTGGAGGAGAATGCCGCCGACCCCTACGCGTCCGTAGCTCGTATCACGCAGAACCCGGGCAGCATCGAAACGGTTGGCAAGGGCGATGATGAACAACAGGTCCTCCAGCCGTCGGACATGCGTATCCCGCACCCGCATCTGGTTGCTAAAGAGCGCCAGAACATCATCAACCCGAACGAGTTCCATAAAAACCGCGAGATCTACAACGAGCGGCTCGCTGCGGAAGAGAACGCCACGCAGGAGCGCAAGCTCAAGGCTGAGAAGCGTCGCGAGAAGCAAATGCTCAGAGTCCAGCCCGCGGACTCTCGGTTCGAGTTCCGCATCAAGGACGTCGTCGTCAGCAAGGAAACCACTGGCAAGGATGGCCGCGGTGCCCGGGCCCCTGGTCGCAGATACGGTGTTCCCAGCTACGACCGCAAGAGAGGCCAGGTCAAGATCCCCACTCGCGTGGTTGTCTAATCTCCCTCCCTCTCCCTCTCTTACCAATTTCCTTGACACGACCTTCTATGCCAACTTAGAAGGTTGTTTGTCTTGAACGGCCCCGTCTGTCACGCAGTGCGGATAGACGATGGATGTATTTGTATGCCTTGGTTGTTTCTGCTGTATTATACACAATCTTGATGTTTCGAGGAGCTTACGAGGTGGTTACCCTACCCGGTCGGATTACTATAACTTTCTTTATGCCTGAGCAATGTATCTATAGCCTTTCTTATCATGTCTCTTGGCTACTACTACCTAACCTACCTACCTACATACCTACCTATCTTACCTACTTCATACACACAATCAATACTTATCAATATTTATCAATACCTTTAATATTCGATCCGTGCTGGCTCTGTTTATCCGAATTTACTGTAGTCTAAGTAATACTTGGCTTACGTGCCTAGATCTAAACGCGTTATAATAGAGGGATAATCGGTATTATGGTCGGTACGAAGGCAAGTTTCAATGCGCGTACCGATTTATGTACAACAGAATATAATCTATCTACGGAACAGACATGCAACTACGCATGGGCCTGTTTCTTCAAAAAGACAATATGTGCTTATAGAGAATCAATGGGAAGCGAGAGCGGGAAAAGCAAAAAAAAAAAAAGACATCATGGCACCTCGTTCGTATGTCTGAGTATGCCCCCCCCCCAGAGGTGCACCGGTATTCAACATGGGAACCGACAGAACGCCAATTGACTAACAAAGGAGAGCGCTGCGAGGTGAGCAAGCGAGAGGAAGGAAGAACAGCGACGAAAGCTATGCTGGGTATCCATGGGAAGACGCAAATAGCGGGAAACCTTTTCGAGACAAAAACATGTAAACAACACACAAACTAGCACCAAGGCAATCGAACTAACCCGCCCCAGATATACCAGAGCCCCGGGCATCATGGTCCATCAGGGTTCGCCAGGAGCGTCGATCGTAGGGGCTGATGTCACGGGACTGGCCGGTGAGTCCAATCCTTCACCGCTACCAGAGGAGTCTTCGGGGGTCACGTCAATGGGCCTGAGAAGGGTGAGAGACTTGCGCTCCTTCTTGGTGCCCGGTACCCCTTGACTTGGAGTGGAGGCTGGTGATGGCGACATGGCGGGCGATGGTTTCCGCGAGGGTCCATCTCCACCCGTTTGCATGGGACTCGTATGGCCGTCTGAGATGATAGGCGACGGCAAAGGCTCGTTTGCATATCCTCGCCATTTCCGCCAGCCCTCGAAATCGATCAAAGCCTGCATGCAGCCCCACTCCGTCACTTTCTGCTCGAGCCATTCGAATCGAACGGGCTGGAAAGGGCCATCAGTATATGATAAGAAAAGAGGGGGCTGGACATTCGAGAAAGAAAATGCAAAGACATACCTTGGTCAGAAAGTCGTTGCAACCAGCCGCCAGTGCTTCATGACGGTCACTCTGCAAGCTGCTGGCAGTCAAAGCCACAATAATAACGGGGCTCTTGAATAGTGATAGGTCATGTAATGTGTCTTCCTCCTTCAAAGGATCGCTATTGCCGGTAATAGCCGGTGGGGTTGTCACTGTGGCATTTGCAGCACTCGACCGCCCGTCGGCAGTCTTGGGGAATACACCGATTCCGTTCAGGCGCTCTAGCCTTCGGATCTCTTTCGTCGCATCCAGACCATTCATCACGGGTAGCTGAATGTCCATCAGTACAAGATGGAAACCACCCTGGCGCCACTTTTTCACGGCCTCTTCACCATTGCCGGCACATTTCCACCGGACGCTAAGACGTTTCATGAAAGCCTCCAAGAGCCGTTGATTGATGTTATTATCCTCTACAATCAACACGTTGATTGGCGGCACAGTACCCTCGATGAGCCCTCCAAAGACCCCACTCAACGATTGTGTCGCACTGGTTTTCTTCGGCTTCGCTGAAGGGCGCGGGCGTGGCGATGCGCCGCGTGCTGGAGGTGTGAGAGACTTGGCTTGTGGGGATTCTGGAGGTGGACCTGGCGGAGTAGGCATAGCCGGTGGAGGCTGGGGAGGCATAGGACTGGAAGTAACTCCAGGATCTATTGGAGGTCAGCTACCATTCAAGCTAAATCAATCGTTTAGGTAAGGGTTCAACGTTGACAGACCTTTTGAAATCGGTGTCGTGTTCAGGATAGTGGGCGAGTTGGTGGTATGTCGAGTCAAGGGCGGCCGGCGTGGGGGATGTCGACCCACGCGACTACCTGGGGAGGGCACCAGAGGTGGTACTCCCGTAGTCAAAATCGATATCGACGGCGCGGCATGGGCGTTTACGCTAGCAGTTGAGTTGGATGGATGAGTGGGCGGCGTTGGAACATGGGGGTTTGCCGGCATGAGGGGGAAATAGTCGCCATGCTCGCCTGGTTCGGAATGGTGGTTATAGTATACCGAATGACGCGGGGAAGGCTTGGGTGTGCGACGCGAAGGGATATCAATAATCAGGGCCTCTTCGATGGCTTGGCCCCCAGGGTAATATTTCTCCACGACGGCAGGCAACGACTCCTCTGGGCTCAGCATGCGATCGGGGGTTTGCTGTCTGTTCGAGCCATCGCGCGGAGTGATCCGGATGACAATATCGGGCGCGTCGAAGGTCTTTCCTAGGGAATTCGAATATTTCACGATCACCTGGTCGCGCAGTTCATCCACCAGGAAATCTTCTGAGACGGGGACCAGGGTGGCCGATCCGCCTGGCCGTTTGACCCAAATCTTGCGTACCATTCCTGCGTTGTACGTGGCAAGGCGACCGTTGCCCGAATTGTCGTGTTCCGACGTGAGTCCGGGTTCTAGCAAGCTGTTGATGAGGTACTGATGGGATGGGGCCAGCAGGGACTGGCGACGAGAGCCAAGGCTGGGACGCTTGGAGAAGGAGGCAGGAGGCGTCTGGACTGTCTGGACAAAGGACTGATAAGCTAGCTGTTCACCGGCAGGGTTCTCCGCAACGACATCCAACACGGGCAGCTGGGGCTCCCCAACGGCAGGCCCCAGGCGATCGAGGCCTTGATTGTAGCCGAGTTGGAGCGAGGGGGCGCCAAAGCGATCGGAGGTCGTCAGAGGAGGGGTGGGAGTTGGCGAGGGAAGCGGATCGGGCGATAGAGTCGTCGGGGGTGGGGAATTGACGTGCTCGGAGAAGGGACTGTGACTGTGACGCCTGTTAGGAACCGGCCGGACACGATCCAAGGTCGCGTCCAACTGCTGTTGCTGCTGCTGCTGCTGCTGCTGTCGCTGGCGGGTTGCACTGGAACCAGCTCCGGCACCCAGAACCGCAGAATGCCGTTTTCCCTCTCGTTGCTCTGCGACAGGTTCTTCTGGACAGGATTTCGCGGCTGCGCCGTCGTCGACAGGGCCGTAGTACCGCCCTCGGCCTGCGCCAATCACGGAGGCGCGGGAGCTGTCGCCCGAGGGGGAGGCCAGGCTGAGAGGATCGCAGAGCTCCGGCGACTCGGCGCGAGCGGTGTGCGCCGGCGAGCTTGATGCACGCGGGCTGTCCCCGCCGCCCTCCACGACGGGCGCGCTCCCCGCGGCTGCCTGCTCCATGGCCGGGTTGGCCTCGTCCGCAGCGGGTGCATTATTATTATGAGTCTTATCGGCGGGGTAGGGGTTGGGGATGGGGCTGGGGTTTGGGTTGCCCTGGAGCAGGTCGGGCGTGCTGTGGATGGTGGCGGCCGGAGCTGATGAGGTCGACGATCGCCGCAACAGCATCGCCTTCAACCTGGCCCCCCATCGACGGTCTGGCATGGTGCAAGTGGTACGCTCGGCTTGGGGTTCGCATAGAAGGGGGTTCGCAAGCAACAACCGGACGAGGAGAAAATAAATGATATCTTATTACAACGAAAAAAAAAAAAAAAAAAAAAAAAAAAAAAAAAAAGAGAGAGAGAGAGAGAGACTAGCAGCAAAAACGCAGCGACAGAAAAAGAAAGAAAAAGCAAAAAAAAAAAAAGAGTGGATAGATTGATACCAAAAGAGAGGATCAAATGAACGACAGACACAGGGAGGTCATCGAGCCCTCCACCAGTCCAGATGACATCCAAGCATGAAGGAAGGACGATGGGAAAGAGCAGCAAGACCTTAGGCCACTCGGCATGGCTCGAACAAAACAGAAGGAGGGGAGAGGGGAGGGTTGGTTCTCGGAGGGAGTGAGAACCCTCGAGTGCGGCGTCGTCGACAATGGAGAGAAGCTGCCAGGCGGAAGAAGGAAGAAGGAGAAAAAAGAACGGGCAGGAGGCAGGCACGAGCAGGGGAAGGCAAGCCTCTAATCTTGAAATTACCGGGCTAGTTAGTCCTTGTCGTCGTCGTAGTTGGGCGTGGGATGACAGCAAACGGTGGCAGCCAGACAGCCAGACCAACGAGATCTAGACGGCGGAACAATGGGATGGATCAATGGGATTGAGGGAGGGAGAGATCGATTAGCCCGGGCTGACAGTCCAACTTTATCGTCAATAACCAGAACAATAATATCGGACAGTCTGGTCAGGGGAAAATCCCAGAACAGCCTCGCACGCTTGGACCCGATCGAGCTCCGGGCTCCAGAGTCCAGAACAATCAATAGTCGAACGGGTTGGAGGGGAATCCGGCGCACGGGGGGAGCAGACGAACAATAATTGCCCCCGATACATATACCCAGTACCCCAATCCACGAGAGGCCGAGTGAGAGGGGAGCGACAGCAATGCAGGCGCGGTTTGTTGTCCGCTCCAATGCATGACTAGCTCCATCTGTTGTATATTCCAGCGACGCTACGGAGGGAACTAGATCTTAGCCCTCACCAGACTGGCCCTCACCCTCACCACCTCCTCCCCCAATCCATGCATGAACCTCCGGCCTCTCCGCTGCATTCCTGCGTTTCACTTCCATCCCCCCCCCACAGTCTTCCCTCCATTCACCCGTCCATGCATGGTTATCTACTGCGAACTGGGACAATTCCAGATGCATTGATCTCGGAGGGTATCTCTCTATCACTCTAAAAAGTATATAACGAACGGATGCGGGCCAATCAATATCAACCAAGACCCAATGCCGACAACCATAAGAAAAAAAAAAAAAAAAAAAAACAAAGAGCAAAAATAAACCCCGGAACCAACCCGCGCTTAGACCTTCTCATCATCTGCCTCAGATAGATGCTGATTGTCTGTCCGCCCACGACTATCCACCCGAGCAACAACGCCATTCTCGGCATCCCGGACCACTCCGGGGCCATCCTGTTCCTGTTCCCCAAGCACCTCATCGACGCTCTTGCCCGAAGACTTGGCTTCTCTTAACACCGCTCGGTACCGAATACGCCAGATAATATGGCTCAGATAGATGCCTATCTCCAGAACGACCCTAAATACGCGTCAGTCAGCCCACCCAGCATGGCAGAGACAAGATGAGCCCCGATCCCACTTACACAAGGATGTACATGATGCCACCGAGGATATCAAACGAGCCCTGGGCAGCTACAGCACCAAACGATCAGCTAACTCTTTCCAATCCGTCTAACCCGGTGCGACAAACCCAGTGCAAAAAGCGAGAACAGTCCTCCCAGGGTATCAATGGATAAAAAGACCCAGTCTAGAGGCGAGGCGAAGCGAAGCAAGAGATTAGTCGAACGGCCACAATCCCCACATAGCAAACAACAAACACCACACACAACACACAACAGACTTACTAAACCCAATCACCCGGCCATCCCTCTTCCACAGCTCAAAATAGGGTGGTATAAGCCCAGACGCCAAAAGGATAGCAGCCACCACGCCGACGACGATATCAGGCCAAGTCACGCCCTTATTATACGATATCTAAGACCACCCCTCGAACTGTCAGCCAGCCCCATATCATTGCATAAGGTACCAGACAAGGTAAGGTAGGTTTAGGATCAGAACCACAAACCCTCAAGGTAAGAACCAGCAAGGTCTCAATCCCACCAAACAGCGCCGCCACGCCCACAACCAGCGCCGTCACTTTAACACAACCAAAGACCCTAACGAACCCCAGCGTCAGATCAAGCCGGGTGGGCAACAAGACCCAGACAAACCTACTGATTATAGTATAAAATCTGGCCCCAGCTCACCAGCGAAAAGAACCCGAAGATCTGCGGCTGGATCTGAAGCGGGACATTAACGCCCTACATACAGTAAGGAATGTTAGAACGAGTAGTATGTGATTCGTCCCCAATTCGCCCCGCCGGATAGTATGGAGTACCCAGAGCTCAGACCCTGAACGCCACTTTCACTCCACTCACTCACTCACCTGAAGGATCATATATGCTCCCATCGGCACGGCACCTACATACATACAGCAGACCCATCACATTAGCCCAGCCCAGTTCATCCCAGCCCAGTCCAGTCCATCTCATCCGATCCGATCTGATCCCCGTGTAACAACAACAACAGCAGCAGCAGCAGCAACAGCCCCCACAATGCAACAACAAAAAGAAATAATGGAGTTCCCCCCCCCTCACGCACAAGAAGCCCAAAGCAGCATCATCAACGGCGGAAAGCCATCGGTTTTCTTCCGTCGCCAATTATACCAGATCTGGGGGATCAGTTGGATGCACCAGAGGACGGTACCGATGGTGCCCAGGACGTTGGAGGCGACGGTGACGTTTCCGTCTGCGGTTTCGGTGGCCATTGATAGATAGATCGATACTCCGTAGGTACGGTAGGTTATGTGTGGTTGGTGTGTATATATGTGTGTGTGTGTGTGTGTGTATATGTCGATTCCCGTATCTCCCAAGAAAATAATAAAAAAAGCAATTCCAACAATATGCAATATATTTCAAAGATAGACGTATCCCCCACACACACAGTAAAACAAAAAAGTAAAGAAAGAAAGAAAGAACCCCCCTTTCTTAAGTATGTATGTACTACCCACCCACACAGACAGACCCGGAAACAAGTTTACGAAATCAAAAGACAAAAAAAAAAAAAAAAAAAACTCGGAAACCAGCTACAAGGGCCATACTAACTCCTCCTCCTCCCTAACTAGCGATCGACCACCGACCCGAGTAAAAGAGATACTTACATGGTAGATACCTAGAAGGTAGTAGTGTGGATAGGAAATAGGAAATGGTGAATGGGTTCCATGCGAACTGGATCCAGTGGCGGGAGGAAAGGCTCGTCATTGGAAGACCGCGGGATGGAGAAGCACGGCTGCTAGGACGAGACGGGTAAACCAGAGGAGAAGGAGAGAGCGAGAGAGAGCCGGGGGGGAGGTGGGAGGTGGGCTCGGTAGTTTCTTATGCAAGACACCGCTTGGTAAGTTGGGAGGAGTCCTGGAATTGGACCATACTTCTGGGCATTTGGTTGATGTTTGACCGCAAGACTCTACCTAGGTAGTAGGTACTGCTTGCTTAGGTTGAAGGTCGGCAGGGATGATGGGTGGATGGATGGGCACGGATGCAGCAGCGGTTCTGACTTCTGACAGCTCCGAGGGACGCCCGAATGATGGTCGGCGAGGTCACTCGGCGCACGTGGCAGCGGGCCGGACGGTGCGCTGGTGAACGGCCAACGGTGCCACTAGCCCTGCCCTGCCCTGCCCTGCCCTGCCCTGCCGTGTCCTTTCGACGGAGGGGGTCTTGACAGGAACGTGGGAGGGATTGGGTGCCTCGGGTTTATCCTCAGTCCGGCTGCCCACTCACTCACTCGGGAGAATATATCGGTACGGCTACGAGTCTCGTCCGGGTTTGCAACCAGCTTATTACGCAGTCATCGACCGTAAGGTAAGATAAGAAAAGAGCATGGAATTTCGACACGTACTCATTTCCACAGGAGATATAGTTAAAAAAAAAAAGGAGACATGTAACCGTCAGAGACGAGGTGCTGAGAGACATGACATTTACAAAACTCAGGGCCATACCAAAAGCAGCACGCAGATAGCCCGCCAATGGGGCGGACAACAAATGAATCAATATGCCAACACGCAATGGAAACAAGGATGGGAATGCCTCGGGTGGGCGACGAACAAAAAACCAACAACAAGCAAGGAAGAGGCCATCAAGACGTAACGTGACTTTGCAAACCAGAATCGCGCCGAGTGATACTACTCGAAGGGTATCAAAAACTGATTTTTCTCTCGCAAGAAAAAGGGCGAGATCGAAGACAGACCAGGAAGACAGAAAAGGAAAGGACGTGACACCGTGTTTCGCTCCGTGTTGATCACAACAAGATCAGGTAGTTGGATGGAGCAATACCGGTGTCTCCGGTGGATTTCCTAGCCTGCCACCATCTACCGCTCACATCAGATACCTCCAGAATCTCGTGCTTGGCGAAGCTGATTTCGTTGGCATCCTCGGGGTTGGCCTCATAAGAATAGATGGCCTTTGCGCGGTACGGGTACTCGGTCGGTTGGGGCACCTCATCGGGCGGAGGGCCAGGCAAGTTGGTTGCCGACTGGTTGGCAAAGCGGGCCTGCGATGAGTCGCGGTGCTCGGAGCCAGGGGCTCCTCCGGGATAGCCCGACACGGGCGACGAAGTCTCAAAGCCGTTGAGTTGCGCAGATGTGTACATCTGCGGTGGCTGGCTGGAGGTCGTTTCAGGTCGGTTTCCGAAGGCGGTCGACATAGGCCTGCTATTCCCGTACGAACCAGCCCCTTCCTTTTGGAGGGCAAACGAATCGATAAAGCCACGGTGAGTCGCCTGAGGGCTCGAGCCGAAGTAAAAGATCCAGATAATCTAGTCGACCAGTCAGCCACATATTCTCCAATGAGTGGTCTGATTCAAACAAAGTTATCACTCACAATGACCATAGCCAGGAGAATGAACCCAGCACCAGCCGCTTGCGATGCCGCGCTGTTCGAATACACTAACGTGTTGACAGAGATGGTTGTGATCACAAGACCGGCGGAAAGGTATCCCACAATCTGCTACGGATTAGCATGCTGGATTCGAGCCAAGAACAAGGAACCATACCGCGATATTATAGACAGTGCCAGTATCCGTCCCGAAAACGACCATCATCCCCACAATGCAGCAGAACGAGTAGGCGACGGCCCACCATGAATACGTGGGATATCCGCCATGGATACCGGTGATGATGGAGGAGATGATCACGATCAACCAAGCGAGCTTAACGGGTGAGAGATAGGATTAGCCGCAACTCGCGGTGTCACACTGAGACGAAAGGGCCTAGAGCACATACGATCGAGATGGAAACTGTCGCGAGCGCAAACGGGTCGCCGAGAATATTGCTGGCTCTGAAGCGGGCCATTTTCCGTGGAGGGTCGGGGTATGTATATGGTTTTTGGAAGGAGGGTGAACGTGAGGAGTAAGCCACCATGAATGTGGTTCAGAACAAGGTCGTGAGTTGTTATATAGGGGCGTCCGGATCAATGCTTCGTTGTTCAAGGCGCAATGCGGCGATGACCTCAATTTCCCGGCGGTGTGTATAACAACGAGGGGGCGTCCTGTACTTTATTTCGCGACTCGGCAACGAATTCGATAATAAACTGAAGATGGAGAATCGTAGACCGGGGCAATGAACGCTTAGTTCGACCAGGGAATGTGTCCCGACTACCAGAGAGTCAGCTATATTGCAAGATTGGCGAACGTGAATGACCAAGGAGCATGCAAGTCGATCGGCGGCGCACGGAGAACATCGTGAGGACCGACAACAACACGAACACCCATGGAGCCTCATGCAGGGAAGGGCCGAAAATGAAATGGTAAAATAAAAACGGAATGGGGGAGTAAAATTAAAATGTCCAGCACAAGGACCGATGCATCACATACTTCTGAGACAGTCAGGTGAAATGAATGACTGCGGGATGGCGAGGCTGGCGAAGGGGAAGGAGGCAGCAGAGTGGCACCGATCGTCTCAAACCGGCGGAGCAATATAAGAATGGATCGAGGAATGAGGGCGTGAAGAGGCTGGTGGATGTTGAAAAAACGCCGACAGATACCCCTTGCAGAGGCACGAAGAGAAACAGCAGCACCAGGCTGGAGAAGGACGGAGAAGTATGAAACGTTAGTGTCGAATGGGGAAGGACGAGAACGAGGAGGGAGCGAAAGAAAGAAAGGAAGATAGAAAGAGAGAGTAAGAAGCCGAAGAAGAGTAAAGAAAGACGGGTGGAAACGAGGCAAACGAATGAAATGCCGATGGGGATGGCAAGCCGACCGAATGGGGAGGGAGAGGGGGGGGTCGGGGTCGTCGTCGGGATGGCTGCTGCTCCCAAGGCTGCGGATGCTCCGAAGCGAGGATTTGGACTTGATTCGTCGCGGTGCAGGGTGGGGGGAAGATAGATGGGATGGGAAGGGAAGAGGAGGAGGAGGAGGGGACGAGAACGGATGGAGATGGAGAAAGGCAAAGCCCAGACACGACAGAACTGGAGCCGTGAACGAGGCCCAGGTCGAGTTCGGGAAAAGGAGATGATGGATGGCGGATGGAGTGAGTGGGTGGGCGAGGAGTGGGCGAGTGGGCGAGTGGGAGGGAAAACAAATGGGATCGAGTTTCAGAGCGGCGGTGCCTGGCCCGGGTGGGCCTGGCGAACCGCAAAGACTCCCAGACGGCCTTGGTGACTGGTGTGCCATGGCGCCGGTGGATGGTTTGGCCCCCCTGGTGGCCCGGGAAGGGATTGGGTTTAGTGCGTGACGGAGCGGTCGTAGTCGGATTATTCTTAGAGACTGACTGACTTAGACTTAGAGTAAGTACGTAGGGTTGCTTCTATTCTGGTGGTGGTGACGAAGAGGATCGCGTGGTGACTGGCTGCCGGCGTTGATAATGGGAGGCCGACTCTCGACTAGCAGCCACCACTCCCGTAGCCATGGTTCCCTCGGAAGGACTAGCGGGCGACTGGACTTGTTTACACTTTTTTTTGCCAGGCCCCTTCTCTTTCACATCCCAAACGGGAGGGGAGGGACGAGATAGAGCCGGGCCGTGAGCATTAGCCTTCAAAGGGCTCTCTTCATGGGCTGAGCCCCATCCTCATTTGCGCGGGGCCACTCGCCCTCGACGACTCCTCCATCCGGATGGCTAGCCCTATCAATGCCGGGGCATGAAATGACACTGGGCATCCCAGCATGTCAATCCCGTCAGAATTAATTCCACGGGCCCAAGGTTAAATGAGATCGATGCATTCTCGCCAAACCCGGCTCCACCCCGTCCGCCTAATCCGCCTAGTCCACTTTGGACCGGGACGACACGCAACGCCGGCCTTTGCTTTTGATTAGTCGACCGCGGAGTCCGCGTCGCCGGAGTGGAGGCCCTTCATTAATTCTGGCCCCTTGGCTGGAAGCCTGAGGCTGAGCTGTGGCTGCCATTGGGGGTTGGTTCTGGTCTTGGATCTTGGACAATTGGATGGATGATCCGTACAACGTTTCTCCCAGCTGGCACGATACATATACCTCAGCGCCCTTCTAGACCCTTTCCATGTTTTGCGTGGCTTTCGGGAAGGGCTTCTACAAGCCTTATTGCTGCTGCCACCCGACCATCATCACATCACCTAATGGATTGCTCCCAGGCTGGCTGTGTACACTGTGCACTGTACGCTGTCCAAATACCTCCCCTCAGCTTACCCACACCATCCCAGTATGCTGTTACCTACGGATAGCATTGCACTGCACAGCACATGAGACAAGACAAGGCGCAAGCACCCAATTACTGCCCGGGAATTCAAGCATAACAAAGCCATGACAACCCGACCAAGGCCACAGTTCCAAGTTCCGGGTAGCCAACTTCATGCAAAATCAAGGCCTCCCGGTAGCGATGCTGGACCAGACAGAGCCCATGGTCTACTGTAAGTCTGTAAGTACCTAACACTGCAAGGCTGGACCTGCAGACGCCCCGATTAGTGTGTCACAGAGTTGCAGGGGGGCAATCGTGATCCTCTGGCACTTCAAAGTCAAATCCGCCTGCTGCTGGTCCAGGTAAGACACTGGCGCATCCCCGATGGGGCAATTGTTGGACTTGACTCACCCTCCAGCCTCGAGTTGCACCACAGCCCAACACTCCCAGAGACCCAGAGACCCCTCGTGTCACAACGCCTATCTGACATGGGGACCCTGGCGCTCTCCAAAACACAGCCATTGCAATAAGACGGGCTATATACTCCGGGCTCCGTACTCCGTGAAATGAGTTTAAAACCGGGGGGGGGGGGGGGGGGGGGGGGGCTGAGGATCATTTGACGGTTCTCTCTCTCTCTCTCTCTCTCTCCACTCTCGAAGTTCGTAACTTCACAAACACCCCATCTATCTGTATCGGGGTTGTACATACATACTTCAAAAAGTAGCGGGCACTGATTCCGAAGCAAGGGTCGAAGGGTCATGAAGAAAACAGTACCGGGACGGATTCCCCGTGGGTCTCCCTCCCCGAAAGTGATTTCCCTTGAAATGAGCATGAGCCACACATCTCCATTACTTAGTACCCACGGAGCAGCACCGCAGCAGCTATGCAGTCTACATAATGCCGTCCTCCCGGCGGACCAGACCAGACCGGACCAGACCAGGTCGATCAGTTTCCGCCGGGAAGGGGGTCCAGATCCCCTCCATGCATCGGGACATTGCACCCCCAATGCCGCTCGTCACTGGACCCCGAAAGATCGGTCTGTTTCATAACGGAACCTCCCTCCCTCTCCCAAAAGACCAGTCCGTCCAGATAGAATAGATTTTCGCCGTCGAGCATTGTGCCCCATCATCCTTGCCTCTATCACACACAGACTTACAGTTCCGTACCTACGGAAGTCGGGACGATTCCACACGAACCATAAACCATATGTTCCAAGCCCGTGTCCAGGTCCAGACATAAACATATCCCTAGCCTTCACAGCAGAAGCAACAAATATAAGGTATCATAAGGTAAATCGCACATACACACACACGCTAAGACGAGACACACAAATGTAGTAAGTAGCCGAGCAGCCAGCCAGCCTTAGAGCTCCTTTGCCCGGCGCTCCCGTACCACCTCTTCGCGCCTAACCTCCCTTTCGACGTCCTCCAGTCTGCCTTCCCATTCCGCCCAGCACTCGCCGCCACTGACCAGGGCTACCTCATACCATCGCTGCAATACCCGCGCCGATCGAACCCGGAGCTCTGAGATCTGCGCGGCTTGTTCCTCCTGGGTCTCCGCCAATTGGTCCAGGCGTGGCTGCAGCTGGATGAGCGACGCGGAGGTTTCGGCGTCCGGGATGGGCAGGTCGTTTAGCGAGGTGAGTCGGGATGCGGTTTCGGGGAATGCAGAGGCATAGGATAGGACGATCGAGGCAAGGTTCTGGGTGGAGAGGTTCTCCGGGATCGATTTGGGGGGTGTTGGGCGAAAGAGATCGGGGAAGCGGTCGTCTTTGGAGATATTAAGTGTTAGCCATTGTTCGCTTGTACGCCGTACGCGCAATTGGAGGAGGAGGGGGAGGGAATCGTACGAAGACCAAGAACGTCCCTGACAGCCGGGTTGTTTCGGCTCAGCCTGTCCAGGTCTCTTTCCAGGCGCAGGAGGCGGCGCGAGATGCCCTCGTCGAAAGATGCTGGCTTTGCGGGCGGCGTGGGATTGCCGGTCCAGTTCGCGTCGCCGGTCAGGAGGTATGTGAGGCGGCGGAGACGGCTCTCCAGGAGCTCGATCGTGGCGCCGGCGACCGCGTCGTTTTCGAGAGCCATGGTATAGGTGGTCGAAGGGATCCCTGCCGGACAAATACTAATATAATAAATGTTGCTGGAGCCACGGTTCCGGAGACTTGTTTGGTCGGTCTGGGGTTCGGGGGTTTGAACGGGCGATGCAAACATGACATACAAAGAAAGGCGCAGATGGCACGTGGGGAGCTCGCAAGCCCAAACAATGGTCAAACTAGACCCTGTTGATCCTCATTCTATCCTCAACTTAAATTCTAGGTTTCTGACTTCCCATTATCGGGTTTCTTGTTTGGAGCGCTCTAGGCCAAAAAAGCTATGGCAAATTTGGTATCTACATCGAGGGTCATGGGTAGCGTAGCCTCTAGAGTCTACTGCTGCATATGTACGTACTAGAGTTCACGCCGCCTTATCTTCGTCAACTACCTCCCACATCGCATCGGCATTCTGGGAAGGCTGCACAGGTCCAGCTGTACTACTTCGACTAAGCAAAGGCCGTCCACCGCCTCTTTCTTCCATCTCCTGCCCCTGCCTCTGACCCGATGATTCATCAAAGGATGGAACCTGGTAGTCAAACACATTCACGTTCTGTGTCGTATCAGTCGGCTGTTGGTCCTGCGGTTCCTGTCGCATGTTAGCAGGAAGTTCTTGGGACTTTGCTTATTTCTCTGGGTCACTAACAGAAGCGTTCAATTCAGGGGTTTGATGCTCGGTCTCATTTCTAGCACCTTCCGCTTCCTGGCATTCGGCTTCGAATGCCTGGTTGTCAGTGTGCACGAATCCCTATTTTGCTGTCAGTTCATATACCTCAGCTGCCAACCGAATGCTACCTACTTGGAGTGGAGGGGGCGCTGGCTCCTCTGGCTGGTCCATTGCGTTGCTATTGGCGTACACGAGTAAAACGGATTTGGACTCTTCGCGGGCCGCTTGAAGCACTTCGGCTTCTTGGACCTTACGTGCAGTGTACCCAATGACGTCGGCGTTATCCAAAGTGGCATTATTCTTCTGGTCTGACTCTGCCTGGCGGGCCTTGGCATCATCCGTGGAGAAGCTGATCCGCCACCATTGATATTCATTAGGTGTGGTAGATTCGGATGCATCCGCAGAGCCGTCCGACACATGGCGCTTTAGGAGGTAAGTCACATGGGGCTCAGTACACACGCCTCGTAGGGTGTACTTGGCATGCGGCTGTTCGCCGGTAGAGGAAGCTTCGGTCAGGATTTTGGAGTAGCCCCGAAGACTTTCTAGAGCTTCGCTTTTTTTGACCTCCAGTTCTGTATTCTCAGTCAGCGCAACGAATCGCAGTAAGAATATTTGTAGTCTTACCCTTCAGCTTGTTTTCTATTTTATCGGATATAGCTTTCAGTTCATTCGTCAACCTTTGTGCTTCTGCATTTGCTGTTTCAGGAGTAAACGCATTGGTGCCCCTAGACAGGCTCTTCGGGAGTGTAGATGAAACGGCAGCAGCGGCCTTATCTAATGTCTCCTTAGAAGTCATTCCTCTGTAGATAGATTTTTTAGATGTTGAAAAGCGGTTGATCAGGCCTTCTAGCCTAAATATTTCCTCATAAACTTGGAGCCGCTGCGTGCGAAAGTCACGAGCAAGATCCCGACTGGCGGCGAGATATCGATCGGGATAGAATACCGCAGGAATCTTCACATCAAGAGGTTTATCGGCACCATCCAACTTGATTGTAAAAACCTCTGCGACATGCTCCAGCCATACATCATCGAGTTCTTCGCCGGGCCTGTCAGACCACATGGTGTGATCCAGTACATCATACAACGACTGACCATGTTCGCGTTCCACAAACGGATTGAGCGTAGAGAACTCTTTATCGATCGGCGTGTCATAGACTGAAAGAGGCCGTTTGTAGGCAGTCGAGGAGAAGATGGTCGCCAATTGATTGCCCTGGTCTGCTCGGATTGCAGCTTCCTGCCAGGATTCCAAAAACCTGCTAACACTGCCGTCTGAATCATAGCTGGCCATGCTTTTCAGACTAGCTAGCGCATCGATACTCCCAAAAGCGCGGCGCGTGGAATCCAAGAGAGCCATAATTCTTTGAGTCTCGTATATTATATCGTCCCATTCAGTGTCGCCGTCCTGCGCGTCGTGGATGGTAACGATCTTAGGGAGGTTGATTGGCTGTCCATTCCACCACTGTGGATCGTGACCATAATTCGAAAGAAGTCGGCTTCGCAGCATGAGGGCTTCCCTGGCCAGTGGAATAGAATGGAGGATTGTTAAAAATCCACTGAGGTATAGGTTGTCTTGAGACGGCCGAATAAAGGGCGGTTCACCTTCGCGCCTTTTACGGTCGGCTGGATCCGGGCTAATGATTATCTCACGAGAGCTGGAGTTGAAAAGCGTCATCGCCCATGCGCCTTCCTCGTAATGGTCGCGTGTGGCCCGACTGAACTTCGAATCTTTTGTACTTGTGACACCTGTCTCCTGTTGCCCAAGATTCTGATTCAAAGACATGGCCACGGCTTGCTGTAGCTCACGCTCCTCCTGCTCGGCTAGAGATAATCCTTTGCTGGTATCTGCAGACGGGGCGTTAGCCCAGTAAGCAGGCGCCAAGCAATGTGTTCTCGTCGAGTTTCCCTCACCGGTATTATTCTGCGAAGGCGCAGGAGTGTTATGTGGGTAATCTGCACCGGATAACCGTTCATTTAGGTTCAATGTTGACGGCGGGCGCGAAGGGGCGGCAATAGAGGGGTCAGGAGCTGGATCGGAGTGCTCGATCTGGAACGCTGTGAGGTATCTCTGTCGTCAGTATGCAAGAACAAGCTTTCAGGCGGTATGGGATTGGTATAATCATACAAGACACGTTGGGGTCATTTTGATAGCTAACTGACTACAGCATGGCATGCTTAACAATCAGTTGGTGTTCCCAACAACCAAATCGCAATATCAAGACATCACCTGCGTCTGAGGGCCCGTGGGATCTTCGAAGTAGGCGTTGATGGCTTGATTCGAGTTGAGATTATTCGCCTGCAACCCGGTTCAGTTAGTATCAACATAGGATAGAAGAATCACGAGATCTGACTTTGAGAAAGCTTATTGCTTGTTCGCGCGATGAGCTGGTGAAGCTCACGAAGTTCGCGATAGCTTCCTCTGTTGGTTCGGAGGTCATATCGAAGCATCCGCATGCGATTCCCTAAATCAGTTCGGGGGACACTCCTAGAGGGGACAAAGAAATGCAACAATGCAATAATATTGTACAGCCCGGTGGGAACAGCAGGGTGAGAGCTATACAGACTATGTACCTAGCTGGTGGACAGTGATTGTTCATCGATCGGGACAGCTTCCCCACCACATGACATGCGGCCGCCAAGCCTGGATTGCCCGACTCCTGGCCTGCAGGCAACGTGCCGTGGCCTTGGACATGCGTCACAACTCACACCCCTCCAGGAGGGGGTTTGTTTCCTGGGCAATTAGGAAATTATGGGCCCTCTGCTGGTCATAGGTTCACATCCACACCATTTCCATAGTGGATGGGTGAATACACAGTACAGTCTATTTTCTCGCTAACATTCTTGGGTTCACAACAAATTAAATTTGTTAGGATTTCTCATTACACTGCACAATGTTAAAAGCACAAAGATAGATTTCAGAGTACATTTTTCCATAAATGATCTGTATACATTTTTACGGCCTAATCAAAGCGAGGAACTTTGTAACTAGGGATCTGCAAAGCCCATGCAGTACAATGTGTCCATACAATACCAAAAAAAGAAGTATTGATTAGAAGTGCAAAATAGCCTAAGCGGTGAGGTGGATTATTTGTAAAGTGGGTGATGTTTAAAATAAAGTACTCCATAGAGTCAGGCAAGTTCTGCCGATATAGATAATAAACACTGTATGTATGAGAGCTGTTATAATTCCACTAATCCCCTCAACTCTCTGGATGGCTATACAGTGTACACAGTAGGTGATATTAGCCGAATTAGGTAGTTCCTAACCGATGCCCCTGTCACTACTATCATCACCCCAGGGACTGATGGGATGGAGATTATTGGAGGGGAATGGGCCACTAAGTACACTCTGAAGAGGAGAGATTTGGGTCAAAACCGAAAACCCAGCCCTGAATGAGGTCGCTGATTGATGGGAACCAACCATAATTGATCGTTTCCCATGGTATTTTAATCTGTATAGCCTGGCAAATTCCCCGGCCGAATCGAGACGCACCACGGGCGTCTGTGCCAATTGCTAAATCGATTAGTCGCAGCTAGACTACGGAGAAACCCTCTAGTATCATCCTGCCCCGTTTCTCTCCCCATTATTCCTGTGCCCCTTCCCCATCATTGTGGCTCTCTTATTACTATCTTATAATCTTCCTGCTGGGACGTTCATCTCCCCAATTCTGCCCGTTCCTCGAAGGCTCCCTAGGAAAGTCCAGCACACGAGTGGTGCATCATTTGTTTCCCCCCCCCCCATATATATCCATCCCCTCCTCCCCCCTCCCCAGTCCCAGCCCGTTACACTCCCAACCACGGTTACCCAACCCCCTCCCGCATTCCTCCAACCTCTCCGCCCCTCCGCCCGCCCCGCCAGCTGGTGGTGTTGATAACTTGTCGGTGTCGACCAGATCGACTCTCCCAGCGCTCCACTTGAAGTAGTAATCCTGACCGGTTGTGGGGGAGACCGATCGTCCAACGCCGCCCATCTGTTCTGGTTTTTATTGGTTTCGTCGAACACGAGCTAGTGAGGCGTCGACCCCAATCCCACGAATCAATCTGCCATCGGGAAAAGGGGAGAGGGGAGAGAAAAAAAGTTGAACTGAAAAAGGACGGTCGGAAGTCTTGCGCGGGACCGACCACCCCTCCGACCAAAATCCATCACGTCACGTTGTCCTCCTCCCCGTCCCTCCCGAACCGACGTCGGCCGTCAACCTTTCCGTCAGGATGGCCGCTGCCTTCGACGACGAGGACCTCTCCGTTTCGCTCCCCCCAGTCCACCCCGATCGTCACCGTGACCGTCCCACTGGGACGAACCCCCCTTCCTCCAATTCGAACATCCCCGCCATGGCCATGCCTCCGCCATCCCGCCTGATCGGAAAAGGCGGCGAGCCTCCAATGCAGTCCCCCGCTACCACGAGAGACATGCAGCGCCTCGATCAGTACCAGACCGTGAAGATATTGGGAGAGGGATCTTTTGGCAAGGTGAAACTGGCAATTCACCAGCCAAGCGGCCGCCAGGTCGCCCTCAAGATCATCCCCCGCCGCAAGCTGTTGTCCAGGGACATGGTCGGCCGTGTTGAGCGGGAGATTCAGTACCTTCAGCTGCTTCGACACCCCCATATCATCAAATTGTACGGTACCCTGTCCCTCGCTGCAGTGGGAATGCAATCTGCATCCACAATTTCGACAATGGCTGACTGACTGCTCTCTTGGACAGATACACCGTCATCGCCACCAAATCTGACATTATCATGGTCCTTGAATATGCCGAACGGGAGCTGTTCGATTATTTGGTCAAGAGGGGTCGATGCAACGATACCGAGGCTCGCAAGTTCTTTCAGCAAATTATATGTGCGGTAGAATACTGCCATCGCCATAAGATCGTACATCGTGACTTGAAACCGGAGAATCTCCTAATCGACAGTGAGAAGAATGTCAAAATCGCGGATTTCGGGTTGAGTAACATCATGACGGACGGCAATTTCCTCAAGACCAGCTGTGGTAGTCCGAACTATGCAGCGCCGGAAGTTATCTCCGGAAAGCTGTACGCGGGGCCGGAGGTAGATGTATGGAGTTGCGGTGTCATCCTCTACGTGCTGTTGGTGGGAAGGCTTCCATTTGACGACGACTATATACCGGCCCTTTTCAAGAAAATCGCCGCGGGGAACTTTCATATGCCCGCCTACATATCTTCCGGGGCCGCTCGGTTAATTAGGTCAATGCTGCAGGTACACCCTGTTCACAGACTTACAATCCCTGAGATTCGCCAAGATCCTTGGTTTCTTCAAGATCTACCTCAATATCTGCAATTACCGCCAGAAGACTACATCGCTACTGGGGCGGACCCGAACAAGGCCATAGACCCACGTAAGCTCGTTCCAGGGAAGCCCCTGTCGGTGCAGCACAAGATCCACCAGGTGGCCATTGCGAAGTTGGAGAGGAGTATGGGATATGCCCGCGATGACATCGAAGAGGCCCTCAAGAATCCCGAACCCAGCGCCATCAAAGATGCTTTCTTCATCATCGTGGAGAATGAGATGATGCATACTAACTGTAAGTACCACAAAGGCTCTTTTATATTTCATCGTTGCTTCTACCTCTGTCGTATATATCGTACTGACACCGACCAGCACCAACGGATGATAACATGATGGGCCCTCCTGTAACACGCTCCCCCCCGCCACCTGAACGAACCCCAAAACCCCCGACAGCAGCTGGGCGACCAACTCCTGCCCCTGCCCCGGGAACCCCTCCTGGCCCTTCTAACCGGGCTCGGAGTGGTTCACAGCGTCAAACTTTCCAAGTGCCTCAGCAGAGTGAATCGGACGACCTGAATGCACCGCGAGTGAGCCATGTTAGGATATTACCAACTAGTCTACCCTATGTCCATGACCAGCTCATGGAACAGCGTGAACGAGACCGAAGAATGCGAGCTGCGGGTCGTTTGCAGGCACAGGGTGGTGCGGTGTCCGAAAGGGACCCTCGTACTGGGCACGATGGATATATGGAGGAACAAGAGGCGACAGCAAGGGCTTTGAAGCCCCATTCTCGTAGTATCATAGACCTCGACAAGCTGCGTTTGGAGCCACCTGAAAGTCGTAGTGCCCCGCATCAGCCCAAAAGATCACGCAAATGGCAGTTTGGCATTCGCTCACGCAATCAACCTTACGAGGCAATGCTCTATCTCTACAAGGCCATCGAAGCACAGGGCGGGATCTGGGAGATCCAGCCCACTGGTGCAGGTAAGTCCCATGTCCGATCTCCTTTGAAGATTAGTAGCCTAACGTGTCCCCTTCTAGATGGCATGCAGATAGGAGTCAACGCACCTGACCCAGATCAGCCTGCCCCGCTACAAAGCAAGTATCCCGACCTACCATCGGATTATTACATCCCCAAAGATCCCTGGTTTATTCGAGCTCGCCTTTTGAAAGAAGGGGTTCGAGCCCCTGGCCTAACGGCTAGTGTGCGTAGCAGCCGGAGTGACCTGGAAGAACTCCGCCGCCGCTTCAACCTTTCCAGTGCACCGGCGTCCTTGGATGATAGGAACCTGACCCCGGAGCATGCGAGCATCTCAGGCCCTTCTTCTGCAAACCAGCATCAGTCCATCACGCGTATCACATACGGCGTGTGGGTCTTCGTCGACATCCAGCTGTACCAGCTGGAGGAGAACAATTACATGGTTGATTTCAAATGTGATGGATATCAAAATGTGATCCGCGGGCATGCCGATGGCGATTGGCATCCCATCAGCAAGCGGTTCCGGAACAAGGAGAAAGAGGTCACCAGCCCGTATCCGTTCCTTGATGTGGCGTCGGATCTGGTCGCTCAGCTAGCTGTTGCTAGCTAAAGTCATAAGCGAGTTGTTTTTTATGATCGAAAGGCGTTCTAGGCGGGTTTTTCTTGGAGCATGTGGTGGCTAGCATTCAGCGTTTCCTCTTCGTTGTTTTAATAAAGTTGTGAAGTTGTGTCAGCGATGGCACCACTGCTGTAGTAGGTTTGTTCCCAAGGGGACAAAGTATCACAAACCATCTCGATATCGTTTAGCTTCGCCTGATACGAAAGGCGGTACATCATAGCCTTTTGCAATACTTGATCTGCATGACCCAGCTTTATCCCCACGTCGGATAGATAGTACTCTAGGTGACCAGTCACCACCCAGGCCCCGGCGGAAGGCGGTCGCTCCCGGGGGGTTGTCCCCGCATCCGAACCATCCCGCCTGCCGCGTCGTTCTTTCCCCGCAAAGACCGAGTAGTTTTCTGCCAGTCTGCCTACGGTGTAGAGCCAATTCACATTGATGGATCGAACCAAGAGATTCAAGTGCCAGAAATGCAATAGATCCTACACCAAACACGAGCACCTCACAGTATGCATTACCTCCATCCTCATCCAAGTCCAAACACTGACTGTCACTAGAGACATGAACGAACTCGTAGGTGTTCAGAAATGACATTCGTGATTGCCTTGAAATTCACACCCTTTAGACTCCAACACCAGGCCCTTCCAATGTGACGATTGTGGCAGGAGCTTCGGGCGAGGCGATGTCCTCAGCCGACACAAGAGAGTCCATGAGCGTTCCCAGGCAGATGTCTCGGTTACACCACCGCCGGTAGATGGCCCAACGGAGAGCCACTTACCCACCCCCATTCAATCTGCGCAGGGTCTCTTGGGTCTGAACCCTTTTGATCAGTCTTCGTTATTCTACGACGTACATACCGGATGCCCGCGCCCAGTAAAATCCAAGGGGAACCAGGAGTTGCTGGGCTCCGACAGTCTGATGGACTGGTTTATGCCCGACTTCTGGGGTCCACCAGCCCTCCCATTGCCCTTAACAGAGTTGTCAAACCAGCCACAGCTGCAGATATCGAATGGACCGAACCTTCTATCAACCGATGAGCATGGGGCTGCCCAGCAAGAGCCTGGGAAAATAGCTATGCAGCAGAGCTACGGGCTAATAGAAGAATCTAAACGGTTAAACTCGGAGTTGCATAACTCGGGAATCACATCTGCCTTTCTAGACGCGTGCTTGCAGGAATTCTTTGAGCGGTTGTCCCCCTGCTTCCCTGTTATCCATGAGCCAACATGTTCCTCTCGCGAAACGATTCCTCCACTCCTGTTGAATATGGTTGCTCTGGGTTCGTTATTCGTGTGCCTACCGGAATCAGTATCAAAGGGAGAGATGCTTTGGCGACTTGGTCATACGGCTGTGGCAACTTCCTGGCAAACTTTGATCAGTCTCCGAGGCCCCCGAGATGCGTGTGATGGGGTCCAGTTGGTTTTGACTGCGCTTTTAGGGCAGCTCTTTGCCCTTCTCTCGAGTAACGAAAGCATACGCACCACTGCATCCGTTTGGCACGGACTTGGATTTTACTGGGCGCGGGCATCCGGTATGTACGTCGTAGACGACATGCAGTCCGATCAGATCCCGGGACGGGAAGCTTCCCATTCAATCAAGCATGCGGCCTGGCTGAAATGGGCGACCATAGAAACTCAGCGACGGGCGATATTGAGCCACTACATACTTGACGGCTTAATCTCACAGGCGTCAGGGTCTCCAGCTAGCGCACGTCACCTCATAAACTCCATCAAAACAGCTTGCTCCGATGCGGCATTCCTTGCCAAAACGGCAGATGACTGGATTGTAGAAATGGAGAAGTCGAGCTCAACTCAAATACCTATCAGCGAAGTCTATGTTTCTGTTTTCTCACCTCAGTATACATCCTCTCCTATGTCGCTCTCGGGGTTCTCGACCTCTATAATCATCGAAGGGCTGCAATCCCTGATATCTGACCTCCACGAAACCAGCGGGCCGGTTTTTGGGGCAGTATCAGAAACGCAGATTATCCAAGCCCTGCTTAATTTATACGAGGGGGACCTCTCTCAACGACCAGCCATCCATGATGATAGCTTCCAGCTCATGCTCCGCTGGCACACGGTTTGCCTTGAACTAGCCGTTTCATCTGCATCTCTATACAGGACGATATGCCAAGCGTATGGCCTTCCGTAGCCCCTTGGAGGAATGGCAACTAAGGAAGATGGCTTGTCATTTGACATAAGTCGATGGGCAAACAGCAGTAATGCCATGCGAGCGGTTCTTCATGCACTGGCAATCAATCGAATTATTAACCAGATCCCGTTCAAACAAGCCCATGCGCCTCATATCCCAGCCGCGATTTTTGCGTCAGCGGTTGTGATGGGCGGATGGTGTCTGGCTCGAGAGGAAGAGCTCCATGTCCGTGAAGATATCCCATGGTAGGAAATATGGGGTACTACTTCGTCTGACCCATGTCCTACTATTGAGAAATACCTCCACGAGACTACAACTGGAGTCAGAGTTCATTTGCTCAACGAGATGAACTTTCTTCAGATTAGTCTCAAGACCATTACATCTCGCTGGAGTGTGTCTCGCCAGATGACGGAAACAATTCAACAGCTTGCCAATCTGGCTCGTCAATATCATTAACGGATGCAACCCTACAAGTCCAATGATCAAATAAACTCAAAGCGATCGTCATATATCTAACTAAAAATATTTGGACGTTCTTTTCCTGATCCATGGCCCGGCAAAGTAAAGCGGTAGCCCCAGTGTCAGGACCGCCCATTGGATGCCAGCGAACTCATAAAACATTTTAGCGACCCCTTGGTTGGTCATCCAGCTCACCGATCCTTTACTCAATCCGAAAGCAACAATGTTCTTGCTAGTATTTACCACGACCAGGGCTTCGCCACTGGTGTGTGGATATGCGTCGACGACGTACGACAACATCACCGAAGGGACAAGGGTCAAACTTGCCGCCGACATGGCCGATCCCGCTGCCGGTGCAACATATTGCATATTCCGGGATATGGTGTATCCAAAGACAACCAGACCAACCGGCCCAATGAGGAAAGGAACGATGAGAGCGGGAATCCGATGCTCGGGTTTGTGCACGTTGTTATTGCGTTTGCGGAGATAGCTGGAGAGACTATCTGTCAATGGACCGGCTATAGGCCAGACGACGAGGATGCCGACAAAGCTGCCTAGACTGAAGAGGCCCAGGGCCGCGGAGGAGAAGTTGTATGGAGGAGGGGAAAAAAGATCGGCTGCGAGAGTGGATATCGAAACAACTCTGTGGGCATAGGACGGTCAGCGGACGTTATGAGTGATGGGATAGCCAAAGGGGTATGCTTACGCCCCCAACACAACCCCATACATCATCGAAGCTATCAACACGCCTGGTACCAGAAGCATTGGCAATGGCAGCCAGAACAAACTCATCAAGTGCTTGAAGACACCCTTCTCCCTTGCCGCATCTGATAGTCCCACCTTGAACAGACTCTTCCAATGACCCCCATAAGTAAATTGTTCTTGTTGTCGTTGCCGCCCCGAGTTGACTTTCGATATCTCTGGGATCGCCTCGATATGACTCCGGAAGGCGTCATTCTTTTCCTTGTCGTCCATTTCAGGTTCATCACTTGATTCCCCCTCATAAAGCGTTTCTGGGAGGAAGAAGAATGTCGTCACGAGGTTCACAGCCGCAATGATGAGACACAAGATGAAGAACCAGCGCCAACCCCGGGCGCCAATGAGGTATCCGGCTATCAATGGACCGACCTGAGACCCGGCGGAGAGAAAAAGAGCATACATTGCCATCGCAGACGAGTAGTTGCGCTCATAAAACATATCTAGACCTGTTAGCGAGTCGTGTCTATAAATGGCATACGGAAGAAAGGCAACGAACCAGCAAGGATACTCGGGCCCAAGGACTCGATCGCTCCATATCCTGCACCCACATTAGCATCTTTACTACTCACGAACATCCGCATGCGATGTAGATATACTACCCACCGAAACTCGCAAAAACCCTGGCCCCCAACAAGCTATTAAAATCCTTCGCCACGACCGTCCAAATAATCCCCGCCACAAACATGGCCATGGCAACAAGCACGATGGGTCGTTTCCCAAAACACAGGGCCAGCGGCATCCAGAAGAGGTTCGCCAGACCCATGGACAGGACCGACCAGGAGATGAGGTCGGCGAGCTTCTGGTAGCTCAGATGAAGGTCCGCAGCGAGGTCATCGAAACCGGTGGCTATTCCTGACTATATCCACGTCCACATTCGTAAGCTTCCCATCCCCATATAACCATAGTATATCCACACAGCAAAGGAGAGGAGACAGTACCGAATACATATTCCCCATAAAAACGAACACATTGACCGTGAGAAGCGCAGCATAGCGCACTCGACGAGGGAAGAGCTGTAGATTCACACCAATCAGTCACAATCACACTTCCCTGTCATCAACAAACAACTCCTTAGTTGAGTTAAGCAAACATACCCTAGGATCCATAGTAGCAGTCATATTGAAATCGCAGTCGGTTCACTCGTTCGGCAACTCCTCGCCCTATGCAATCGATATGCAAGAATCATACGATGCCACGCCAAGGGTGCACCCTGCCTCTCCTCATATACATACCGTCCATCCGTCCCTGCCCTGTCGGCAGTTCCACCCTCCCCTCCCCTACCCCAGACTCCTCCTTACCCCACACTTTCTTCCCAGCCCAAGCCCCGGCTATCAGACCCGGCATGTCCAGAACGGGATGACAGGTAGACGTAGGGTGAACGCCACTCGTGTCCGTCCGGCATGTGGCCCTCGGGTTTACCGAGCGGGACGTCGGGACCACCTGCCTGCCTTTGCATCTACTGCGTGGTAGTCTAGACGGGACGTAGATTAATGATCGACTAGTTGGCGCGCAGTGATTGGGTACTCGGGCTCGGGGAGGTCCATGCTCTGGTTAGCCCAGATGGCAGGCCGTTTATTATATGGGATTGGGGATTGGTTGGAACTTGGAGGGGTGTTGCTGATACGTGAGTTGTGTGGGAGGGGGGAGGTTGCGCGATGATCTTGTTCTTCCCCGCCGCCTCGGGGACTTGACTTGCTTTGGAGGGGTGAAACTGGTGCCTACTAACTAACTACTTTGTAGTTTAGGCCTTGTGAGGGTGCTTTGGTTTGGGGGTTGGGAGTTATAAATTTAATAGATTGCGTTGATAGCTGTGGGTGAGGGAGGGCGCTTATAGCGTTTTTCCGTTGTCGGTCCTTCTCGCTTGTAATTGACCCGAGCCGAGACTCTCGATTGTCTTTGTTGGCTGGTTTGTTTGTGGGTATGTCTTTCTTGGGTGGTTCAGTGGTTTTCAACAACAAGAATTGGGTTGCGTTGCCTGGGGTTTAATGGTACCGCGGAAGAGGGTCGTGTTGACTCTGTCTTGGAAGATTCTCCTTCTATGATGCATTTGTAAAGACCTCGCTGTAGTTAGGGGTCGCCATTCTTTGGACTGGGCAATGCCGACTCGGGGTCGTTGTGTGTTCCCCGGAATGCGCCCTAGTCCAGAGGAATTCAGCATTGCGTGCAATGGTCCTCGGCAGGAGAGCCACTTGTTGGGGCAAGGGAAGGGGTCTTGATTCGCGATGTCGTCAGCGAAGCTTCCCTTCCCCGCTGGGGCATCTGATCCACGTGATGGAAGGGGATCGATCACCTGCCTGGGGGAAGTCCGAGCTCATGCTTCATTTCAGTTTCCTGGTCTTTTCGTCTTTCCAGCTTCCACTTAACCAGGCCAAGTGGAGTCGTACTTAGGTAACCAGCCGTCGATTGTGGGCCCCAATCAATGATGCATGCAGCCTACTACTGCCTAGTCCCATCCATTCGGATCGACCACCCTTGCATAACTGTGAGTTAGTGTTATGAATAGTGAATACGGCCTCGGATTCTCCTTGCGCCGCCCCCCCCCCCCCCGCCGGATTTTCCGACTGCCGGGAAACCCGGATGGATTTGCGGGACGATCCCCAGCGGAGTGGATTGGAGGTCCCGCGAGGCTCGAACAGCTCTGGGCCAATTATCGAGCTGGTCTGGGGTAGCTGAAGTGACAGATATGCCTGGGCATTAATCTCACCCGGGTTTAAAGAGTTCGAGGAAGCAAAGGGGTTGGCTCTTCCTGTCTGTCTCTGTCCCACCGCAACTTGTGTCTCTCTGTCTCACAAGAAGCCATCATGGGCATCTTTAACAGCATCATATCGAGATCGAGCGACAAGCGCACAATGGTGAGATTTACCCGGCTTAGTAGCTTCGAAAATCAAACACTCACGCGGTGCAGCCGCCCCATGAATCGCATCTGGACATCCTCGTTGTCGGCGCCGGGCTCAGCGGCCTCGCAACCGCCATTTCCTGCGCCATGTCCGGCCATACTGTTGTAGTTCTCGAGCAAGCCAAAGAGCTGGCGGAAGTTGGTGCCGGCCTCCAAATCACTCCCAATGCCTCCCGCCTATTCTCTCACTGGAAGCTGCCCGAAAAGCTATGGAAAGATGCCGCAGAGCCCACATCTCTGACAGTACACCGCTACACGGGCGAGATCCTGGCCCATGAAGCCTCATTCGACCAGAACATCCGCGCCAAATACTCCGCCCCCTTCATTGACCTTCACCGCGTGGACCTGCAACAGGCGCTGTACGCGCGAGCCCAGGAGCTAGGGGTGACATTCCATCTGGACGAGCGAGTCGACTCCATCGACTTCGACACCACCACCGTGACTACCCTGAAGGGGAAACCCCTGTCAGGCGACCTGATCGTTGGCGCAGATGGCCTCTGGTCGCGGTGTCGGGAATGTTTCTACGGGAAGAAAGATGACCCTATTCCCACGGGCGACCTAGCGTACCGGATCGTCCTAACGGCGGACCAGATCTCAGATCCGGAGTTGAGGGCGTGGGTCGAGAACCCGACGGTACATTTCTGGATCGGACCGGGGGCCCATGCAGTGGGGTATTCTTTGCGCGGGGGGAAGATGTTGAATATCGTGCTTTTGGTGCCGGATGATTTGCCCCCAGGCGTGTCGAGACAGGCCGGGTCAGTGGAGGAGATGATGCGGCTGTTCGTGGGTTGGGATCCTATGTATGCCTCCCTGTTTTTTTTTCTCTTTCTTTCTCTCTGTAAACCGAGAACTAACACTAACAACCCCCAGCTTGACGAAATTCCTCACCTACGTCAACGGCGTCGACAAATGGCGACTAATGCACCGTATGTCCCCTACCTCATACATCTAGTTAACTTTACCTCCCCACTAACCACCACCACCACGACTCAGACTCCGAAATGCAATCCTGGATCAACGACAAATCCAACCTCGTCTTCATGTACCCCTCCCCCTCCCCTTCCATCCCCCTAAAAAAAACTAACTAACAACCACCCCCCAGTGGCGACGCCTGCCACCCCATGCTCCCCTACCTCGCACAAGGCGCCAACTCCTCCCTCGAAGACGGCGCCGTCCTAGGCAGTCTTCTCAGCCATCTAAAGCGCAAATCCGATCTCCCGCACATCCTCCGTCTGTACGAGAAAATGCGTAAATCAAGAGGCGAAGCCATCGTAAGAGAGACATTCAAACAGGTTAGCCCCTCTCCCCTCCCCTTACCCAACTCCACCCCACAAAATCTTATCTAATGATAAATGATATACAGCGAAACGACTTCCACATGCCCGACGGCCCGGAACAGCAGAAAAGAGACCAGGTGTTTCTGTCGCAGCTAGGGAAGGACTTGAAGGGGGCGTTTCCGAGTCGGTGGTATGTTCTCTTTCTTTCTTTTTCTCTCCCTCTCCCTCTCTTTTCCAAACGGTTTTAGCTATTCGGTTTTTTATGATAGTAACGGAATAAAAACACTTAGGACATGCCCCGAGGTCCAACCATGGTTATACGGGTACGATGCCATCAAGGAAGTAGAGAAAGTGGTGGGACAGAATCCCGAGTTGTTGTTTGGGAAGAGTGCGAGGCTGTAAGGATGTAATTTTGATATAATATTATGAAATATGAATTATTCTACTTCAATTTTTTCTTTTCTCTCTTCTTTGCTTCTTCACTGTGTTTACCTAGGTATGTATGTAATGGCACAATTCTGACGGTGCTGTTCGTTCCTGACTGCGCTGCGGGATCGTTGGCGCACTCAAATCTTTCCTTGTTGCTCAACCAACCAACCAACCAACCAACCAACCAACCTACATACAGCACACGGCTGGAGAAAATGAGAAAAAAGCATTTACAGTATGGTCAGTAGTTATGGCTGCTAAACATCGATCTCCAATCTTGACACCGGAGGAGTTTCAAAGCGCACAAAGCCTATTCCGAACGCTGGTCGAATACACATCCGATCGCCTAGCACAAGAAGAGCGTTATAGGCCAGCAATTCTCGTAGGCACCTCGTTCGAATTCATCAAATCCAGAAAATCGACTCCTCGAATACTTCTTTACGGATATCCATCATGAGATGTCATTACTAGTCGAAGACCACCGCCACCCCTGGTGCTAGAATTCGTCGCGCAATCACTTCCTTCCAAGAATTCCCCACATGGGACCACAAGATGCAAGAAAAGGCCGTGGTCGCTATCGACACTTTTGCGGAATATATGATCGAGACCTTTTTTTTTTTTTCTTTTTGCCGCGTGAGTTCATTCTTGTTTTCTATTTCGGTGTTTCGGGGGTTGAAAATGCAATGCAATGCAATGCTTAAAAATACTCTTACTTTATATACACATACTATGTTGATATTATTCTGGCGATGCAGTTAGAGCAGCGTCGTCGTCGTCGTCGTCGTCGTCGTCGTCTGCTAAAACATCTCAATCTACACCCGCGTTCTTATCATCGAAGCCAACTACACCGACAGTCTCGTCTGCAGAGTCGGAGCTAGTATGTTTATATTTTCCGGCTTCAACATACCTAGTAGGTTAAGTTCAACTAATCAGAAGACTTCTTTCTAACCACGATTTTGATTTTTTTTTTCAGACTCGGAGTGAATCGAAGAAGACGGCGAACGGCGGCATTGCATCATATTCTGAATAGTATGTTCGACCCCAACAGCATCGGGCCGCTGATCGAAGGCTAAAACATCCACAGCCCGAGGAACGCGGTAACACTTAGTACGCAAAAGTACTATCATCGGCTTTTCGGAGAACTCGAGATTTTCTTCGAAGAACAACACCCTGGCGGCTCGAGACATACTACTAGTACCTATATGATTGACTCTACCGAGCACAGGCCCGTCCTACGCGACTCCTTGCCCCCAATCACTCGCGTCCTTCTGCTCAGCCCTGAATGTACTATCGATCCTCCCGCACCTGAGCTTCTGGCAGTTCATCGTGCTATTTGCACGTGTACTCAAAGTAAGCGGCGCGGGGGATTACATCGAGCATGTCCTTCGGGAGTTGAGTGAGACAATTGTGAAATTAGATGGCTCAACTGATCTAGAACGTCTTGTGAAGATGTGGCTATGATTAATTAATTACTAGGTAGGTAGGTAGGTAATAATCTCTGGAAATACAGATGGAATGATTCTTCATTGTAATCTATATTCAATTTGTTGTAGGTAGGGACCATGAATTCTGTAGTACTAATATAGGCTTCTTTAATAATGCTTCAACTGGTTGCTGAATAAGGCAGTCCCAGGTTATTTCATTGTAATAATAGATGATCTTTATATCGTGTTTGTTGGCTGCTGCATGAGAAGCACGGACTTGTCTTGTTTAGCAATATAAAGATATAACAATCCGTGATCTCACCAGCGAAAAACCCGTCGGTTGCGTACTGCCCGGAAAGGAGCTGATTGTCAAAAACCACAATGCAACAGAGCTTTTTGAAAGGGTGCAGCTTGCAGCACTGGATCCGTACTTGATAAACACCGACGCCTTGGGCATGTTGAAAAGCTATATCCTGACCTAACTAACCTGCCCCATTTCCCACTCTAAGACTACCTAGGTACCTACTAACTAGCCAGTTGATAGGGGAGCCAATTATCTCATCCCAGACCAGACCACCAGACAAGGCAGACCGGTAACGGTGAATCCATACTCCTCTATTGACCAGCACCTAAGTATACACATCAACCCACCCAGTCATCAAACTCCTAATCATACATTGAAATTTAATCTTATAACCATGTCATCAGATCGGATCGGAAAAAAAAGTCGAACCGAATCACCCATCCAACATCGGCAACCCCTCTAGATCATCAAATAACCTTGCAATTCCCTCGAATGAACAATCCGGGAAGCCGAAGCCATAGGCCCATTCCTGTACATGAAACAGAGATAATTAGCCAACTCCACTTCGCATCGTAGTAAGCAGAGGTAAAAGAAGGGGGAAACGCACCGGAATATCAAACCCAGGCTGTCCCGTCGTCCCCGGGTCCGCAAACGCCGACGCCGCGGCGGACATCTTCCCCGTCATCTCAGTCTCAGTACCACCACCGGACTGCTGTGCATCCAGGGGTCGGAAGTCTTTTAGGTAGTGTTTGATGATCTCGACGGATTTCCGCGCCACGACGGACTCGTCCATGGCCTCGAGGATCTCTACCGCCATCTCGACGGAGCGGCGGAGGGGGATGGTTTCGGGGCACATGCCTAGTTTGGACATGGGGAGGAGGAGGGTAGATGTGGCGAACATGACGTATGTTGTGTTGTACCACCTAATGTTTTTAGTTTAGTATTAGAGGAGGTGATGAGGGGAGGAGGGGGCTTACCAGCAGCGGAAGAAGGTGTGGATGCGGTAGATGTCGTAGATGACCTCGATGGTTTTCATGGCCGCGTCGAGGCACTTGGCGATGGTTTGTTCGAGTTCCATGGGGGTGTGGCGGAGTTTACGGGTGAAGTGGCTGAGGAAGGGGCGGAAGAGGAGCATTTTGACATTGTGGTAGCCTTGTATCGGGAGTTAGTTGATGGATGTGGGGAGGGAGCTGGGCTGGGAGGGCTTACGGATTCCGAGGACTAGGCGTTGTCTTCGCGCCCACTTGGGATCTCGCAGTGCTCCTCCTGGTGCTGTTCGTTGGAGGGAGTCTGGTTTGATTCGGTCTGGCAGTCGCGCCATCCATCGGTCCAGTTCGATTTCTATCTGCAGCGCAAGATGCAGCTTTTCCTGTAGGGTTATGCGGGAATGATAGATCTGCACCGAGACCTTTCGGATAATGTACGCGAAATCTACCATCCAGGGGATAATCCCGTACTCGGAGTCGTCTCGTTCCGGAAGTGCTCGGTTGTGATACTCGTCCATGCCTAGAGTGTCTGGACGACCGACGGAGAAGCTCATCTCACTGATATGGTTAGGATCACGATCGACTGTGTGGCGTTGAGTCTTACATTTCCAAAGAGAACAGGCCCCTACGGCGGTTAGAACCATTATTTTCAACCACGGACTCGTACTCACCACCACGTCTTAGATATCCATCCTGACCGCTGCTCTGTCGCGCTCCGTACCTCGCGATTGAAGCCTGCGGCTAGACAAGTGCGGATTGCAAGGCCAAGGTACATATACGCCACTATAATGGCATTAGTTACCATTGATAATCGCCACTGGGATACTCACAATTCGGATTTAGTTCGTTCTGACAAATCTTGGCCTAGGTGAGGTTAGCAAGACTCCAACAGCAGTTGACCACCCCATACATACCATAAGATATAAACACTGCACTGTATCCAGTGTGTTTGAAAACTGCAGATAATTCAAATACAGCTGCGCTTCCCCGAACAACTTCCTGCTCCACTCGAACCGTGTCAATCCACCGAGCCTCTCCTCATCCCAGACCCGGACCAGGGCCCCAAAGGAAAGAATGCTCAGATACAACGCGACAAAGCTCGGTTCCGGCTGAAGACTGCGATTAAACCAGAGATTATGCGATCGAAATAGAAAGTCTTCCTTATCAATAAGCGGGTGAATGAAGTGGATATTCTCAAAATATCCATTAATAAAGGCATGGGCCTGTTCAAAATAATAGTTCTGTTCCCGCAGCGTCATCGGATATGCCGGGCCAGCCGTTCCCGCGGGAGAAAAGCTTGAGTTATGCAGCGTCGAGACAATCGAATACCCCAGATCCTCTGCACGGGGGTCCCGTCGTTCCAGCGGTCGCTGTGGCTCCCGGGTTTTCTGCAGATGGCCTATGAAGGCAGCCGATGACGTGCTGCCATGGAACTCGATGTTGTTAGTATGATGGTTTAGCTCGCTGATTTCGTCCTCCACGGACTCCCCCGCTTCCGCGTGATTGTTGTCGTAGATTGATGGTGCTTCTTCCCTTGGGGTGGAGCCCGTCCAGGGCATAGATAAGGGCGTCGCATCAACCCCAGCAGCTGGAAGCACCGGTTTAGTGGGGGGCTCGGAGCTTGTTTGCACTTTCTGTGGCGGGGGAGATTGCTGGGATGCAATATCCGACTCGGCCACGCGCAACTTGGCCGTCAGCTCATCTACCTTGCGCTCTAGATCGGCGACATATCTGTTTGTTACGTTAGCGGGTCGTTCTCGCTGCCATAACGGCGCATATGCTCCGTACCTTGCAGACCGGCTGCTTTCCCGCTGCCGATAACTGCCCTGGTATACGCAGTCGAGCTGGCTTTCTACGATAAATTAGCAGAACTGCGGTAGGGGGCCACTCGGGCGCAGCGACTGACTCTTGCAGTGCGAGCAGGGATACTGCTCGTCGCATTTGTATTTCTTGTTCCGGCAGCGGTCGCATGCCTGGGCGGCACGGGGGCGCTTTGCCCGGGGCGGAGGGAGAGAATCATCTCCGCCAGAGTGGATGGGGGGCGATGGTCGCAGCTGGGGGTGCATCATCCATTTAGATAGGCAAGTGCATGGGGTGGGGAGGGAGGGGCGTGAAGGGCACTGCGACCGGCATATGATATAGACCGGGTTGGGAGATGAGATGATGCTGGGCGCATCAGCAGCAGCAGCAGCAGCAGCAGCAGCGACAGCGAACAGTTGGCGTGCGGACAGAAGGACCGAAGGGGGGCGGCGGCGCGCCGGGATTTCCGACGGCGGCGTCACGTGGCCGGACTGCGGGGACCCCGCGGGGACAGGCAGGCTTAGCACTGAGCAGGGCTCTCTTGCTGCGAACTAGTCAAGGGATGGATTGCCATTGCTCCAGAAACACTAAGAAACACTAATCTAACACGAGCAACGTGCCCCCCCCCATCCACGTATCAACCAGCTGAGCCACGGCCACCCCAAATAAGCGCCAACCCCGTCCCGCCCTATCGACCCTTGCAATTCGATGTCCACTTTCAGCGCCGCCGCCACCGACTCAACGTCGTCCGTGTCCCATTCTGGCGCCTGATCAGGCAAGACCGCGCCGTCACACCGTTGGCCCAACCGATGGATCAAGGTTTCAATCCCATCCCCGTCCGTGAAGGACCATACCCGCACATACCGACTGGCAAACCCCAGTGCGAAGGCCTGTCCCGCCGGAATCACCACCGTCTCCCCCTCCCGGAATGTGGCATCGGGCGACCCCTTCAGACGCACGGTTAGCGTGCCCTCCAAGACACACAGGCAGTGATCCACCGAGCGGAAGGTCATGTATTTGGATAATAAGGTTTCGCCGTAGGTACTGGACGACTCGATGCTGGAAATCGCACAGACGCCACTGCTTTGGGCGGTGGTGAGGAAGGGTCGGGACATTACTCCCCCGAGCATCCACTTGGGACCCGTGTTGGCGCGGAGGAAAAAGGGCTGCGGAGACTCAGGGAGCACTTCATCGTCTCGGGTCCACTCCCCAAGCTCCGGGGGCTGGTAGTTGCGCTCGAAGACCACATCGAAGTCCTGCTTTGCGGCCATCACCTTGGGGATCAAGAGTGACTTGAGATCACGGTCATCGTTCTCTGGAACCAGTATCCCATCGTACCGCTCGGATACGTATCGGAAGAAGTCGACCCAGTCACCGGGGGTGACGACGCCGTAGGTCTCAGTATGTGGCCCGAGCAGTTCCGGGTTGTGGATCACTTTCTGGTGAAGGCATCTGCGGTCAGCATTTGGCGGCAGCGGGGGATGCACAGCGTAGATTGACTTACCGGCGGCACATAGGCGAAGTCTCCCGGCCCCATTATGCGACATTTGTCGCCATTCCATAGTTTCAAGAATCCTTTCGTCACTAGAAAGACATCGTGTGCGTGGTTGTGGTAGTGAAACCCCGGGGCGTCTGAGAGAACGGCGCCGCTCTGGAATACGGCCATCAACCCATTGGTCTGGATGGATGAGGCTAGAATGCGAAAGGCTCCTTTGCTGCCAGGAATCGTCACCCGCTCGCCCTCCAGCTGTGGGATCGCATAAGGAACCCTCGCCTTCGGGGGCTCAGTGGTGAAGGACAACGCCATAGTATGAGAAGGGGTATCGTGAGCTGAAGGAGGAGTTTCTTGTACAATTGAGGAGAATTAGACAGTCCAGACCTGCTGCGCGGGGAAATATGTGGGTGGCCAATTCCCTTCCTCGGCGCCTACATATAGGAATCGAAGCAATGATCGTCACTCGGGTGGAGGGGTGGAGGATCGCCATCAATAGACTCCTCTAACTTCCGACGCCGGATATGCCGTGGAACGTGGACGTCGGAACATCCGGGCGTGCCCTGGCCTCATAGGTGCTCATCCGAGGTATTGCCAGTCGCCAGAAAGTTGATCGGCCAGGAAATCCCCCGAGGGCGAAGATGAAACAACCCGGTTTACTGACGTCAAGATGGGGGCCCCGCGTGACCCACGACTCAAGAAGCAGGAGACATTATCCGGTATTCCATTCACATCAATCTCGGTTAAGTTAATAGGATAGGCAAATGAAGTGCGAAATACATTCATCCCAGACAGAGAAAAATCCAAGAGTTCCCCAGGTGTGAGGGTTGCCCCTCTATACAAGTGATTCCCGTGACGCCAGTTGCCCAAACCCCACCCCAGCCCCGCAATACAAACAACCCCCTTGGGTCAATGTGCACAAATACAAAATGACGGGCAGCGCTGACACAGGGGTAGCCAGCACCCCCGCTCCTAGCCTCGTCCAATGTAGAATCCATAGAATCTATCATAGGTTTCGCGACGTGTTGGCTTTGGTGCCAATCTTCCCACCGCTAGGGCTCTCGTCCCCATCCCCAAGTCGTTTCCAGGTCGCTATTTGTTTTGGATCGTGGTATGAGGATACTGTAGACGAACTCCGACTGAGAGATGCTGGAGACGCAGGCGCAGAGGAGTCAGGTGTGTTCACTAACAGTGAGCTCGGCGTGCTCCTAACAGAGGCTGTCGCAGATTCGGGGTTACAGTGAGTGCAGACAAAAATGTTAAATCCGCGGCCGCCACAGCAGCTACAAATGGCGCCCCTGTCCCAAGTCAGTGCCGGTTCGGTACGGGCATGAAAGATCGGGGCCTATATGGACTCACCGAGGGGCATTGCCCGCACAGTTTCGGCATGTCAGAACCGTCCGTCCTCCGATACAAGAGGTATGTTCGGGATCCATGTGGTGAAGTGACCCAGCCTGATGAGACAAGGTTTCAGAGTTAAACAATAGACCGATGGTTCAAATAACGATCGTGTGAACAGTATGGATCTCTAGCTTAGTGGATGCGAGAGGTTGTCTGCTTGCGTACTCAAGGGAATCTTCAGTTGATAATGTTATTTTTTTGCAGCTAGATGTGCTCCTTTCGAGGGGCAGCTTGCTTTATTAATTATCTATGAGGCATAGAACTCAAGGAGAGCCCCGATAGGAAGGAAATGAAAGAAAAAGCAAGGTCACCTTGCCTGCAGACAAACTAGGCCGCTCCCTGCTTAGTGTCTCCTTTATGGACGGGAACTGTAAGACCCATTCGGCCATAGATTGTGTTACCAGGCCTCGAGTCAACTTGAGGGATCTCGTATCGGGTGCCGAATCATCGCTCGGCGTTGTCCTCCGAAGAGCATTCCAAGTGCAGATACTTGGTCACATCGAGCAATTTTTTTGGATGCCGCACCAATGGCATGCGCTTCAAAGGTGCAGCATGGTCCAGGGATCACAAAATGGCCGCAGAATCAGCCCCAGTCCACCACAGGGAGTGCAGACTGTGCCTGTCGGATGTGTCAACATTTCGCAGTCTTTCAAGAAAGCCTCCGGTCTAGTGGAAGCCTTGCGGTCCCTTCGATCCATAGGGCCGGGTCCGGGTTATGATCGTTGTGCCCGCCATTGCCAACCGGACCAGGTGCCTATATGCAAGGCTTGCACAAACGTATCGGATAATGCTGGGATCTCGATTATCATGCCTTGGGAGGGGAGCCAGGTGATTACGGGTGCATGTTGCGGTTAGTTAAAAAGAATGAATAGGGAACTGGGCGTCGATGATAAAGCCGGTCAAATAGGGTATGCCTATGGCGGGATACAGGACCAGCCGCATGGCAGCCACGGCGACTTGTGTTACGCGACTCACTAACAATAGTCGGCAAGGTCGGCAGGCGTCGGATCGACTGCTTCTTAAGAAATGCGCTGTGGAATTGTTAAGCCTTTTCCTCAATACTCGCGACGGATAGGTACAGCACGACATGCGAGTACGATATCGGTTGCCTGTACCCTCGGTAGATAACACAGAGGGCTGTTCTAGAGTTGTTCCAGACGATTGCGTGACAATGAATATAGCATCCGAAGGAGTAACGTTGGTCAGTAATACCCGTTTCGGCTTTCGCCGCCCGTTCCATCTAGGAATAGATCTGTATGTTTCATGCATGAGACTGCGTCTTCGCCGCTTCCCTGCCCAATCATTGCAGTGCGCTTCGAGCAATGCTGGATAGACTTGACATTTGTGGCCAAACTCATGACCTTCCATGAACCTTCGGGCCCACGTACCCACTTATCCCCGAGAGCTCTTTTCTTCGAGTTTCCCAAGGTCCCCGTAGGCAATTGAATCGTAGTTGGGCAGCATTCAGGCTGAGCTAGCAGCTGAAGGGGCAGCGCCAAGGCAAACTTCTAGTATTAGTGCCAAAATCGTCTGCGGCAAGGGAGAGAGGAGGTGCTAAGAGCGACGAGTGAAACGATTGGTAGCAAAATTTGAGATGGAGGCGTTCACTTAAGCCTCCGAACGATGGTACAGTGGGACGGATGTATAAAACAGCAAAGGCTAGCTGACAAGAGCTATGGGAGCCGAAAGCCACCCGGAACAGATGAAAGTAGGAGCAAATCACAAGTCGATTTGACAGTGTCTCCTCCGACTGTAATTTCTGCGCCTCGCATTTGGAAGTGCAGTCCTTGTCATGCAAGTATCCGGTTCTCATGGGAGGCGAAACCACCACAACTGTATCTTGGTGAATATTCCGCCTCGATCTTGCGTTTTGCGTATTAAGGGAAATGAATTTTCCTGGCCTGGGCCAATCACCAAGTGATAGCATACTGTCAGGAGGGGCTGCGTCTGCGGATTGGTCACATGTTATATCAATCCCTGCCCATAATATGGAGCCGAATCATATTGCGAAAGAGACGGTATGACGCAGTCTCAGGTAATGAGCTTCACGAACTCCTGTGCTCCTGTAGCAATTATGCAATTACAACCTGGGACGTAGTGGGGGGCAGTAAACATGATTTGTCGATCAGAAAATACCCAAGGGAGGGGTCATATGAACCCAGGCACAGAGGGCCATGATGGAAGAAATGGAAGAAAGAAGGGATCCGAAAGCCTGAACCCAAGCGGAGGGCCTGTTCAAACCCATCCATATGGTTAGCCATGGCCACACCCGGTTACATGGAGACTCCACCCCAAGGGTGTGCCGTGAAGCAGGACTGGGAGTCCACTGCACCGGCACTGGCACACTGCCCAGTTCACAAAGAAGGGTCAAGGACGTGGCTTGCAGGTGAGGCAGAAACCGACGATGGCAGCAGCCGTGTCCCGGCGCCATCAATGGTCGGCGACCTGCACGTATCCGGTGGGCATCACGCGCGTGACTGGGATGTGAATTTGGTCAGGGCGGCCGTCACGTTGCTGTTGCCATTGTTGCCATTTTGCCCGACTCGAGGCCAAAGTCGTGGGTTGGGTTGGTGCCGAGAAGCAGGCAAGCAATGGAGCGTGGAACGAGCAGCAGCGTCAAGTTAAGTGCAACTCCGGACAACGGATGTGACCCCGAGATGACGGATGGAATGCTGCTCGAGGCTCGGTGGCACAGGGAAAAGCAAAGACGGCTGCCCGGCCGGCCGAGGGGCGCTCGACGACCTGCGCGATCAGCTGACCTGGCCGCCAGCCTATGGAAGCCCCAGGTGCCTCCTTACGAGCCAGTGCGGTGATAAGAGGCAACGACCGGCCTCGTCGGCCGTCCAAGCGTCCAAGAGGGCGAAGCAGCCGAACGCAAAAGCAAATCCGACGCGGTGCCCTTGTCCCCGCCGGCCAATGGGCGCCCAGTCTCCAAGAAGAAGACCCTCCAGTTCGAAATGAAAGGCGGTTGGTTCACTGGAGAGCGTGGAAGTCGCAGGGGCTCAATCCTTGCTGGGAGGGTTACATCGGTCTAATCCCCCCTGGGAGGGGGCCAGGAAACGCTGCCCGAGTGCCTGGTCGTATTATCTGCTAGACCACTAATTACATCCAGTTGGCCGGAGATAGCGGCGTCGCGATGCTGAAAAAGCAGCAGAACAAAGGGGGCAGCACAGTAAAGGAGGACAAGGTATGAGACATTCCCAAATACCAGACAGTAGGTCAAGAAGAGAAAAGAAATTGCCCATCAAAAAGAGAAGAAAATCAGTAGTGGTATGAGAACGCCGACTGCGCCACTCACGGGGGAGACCATAACCATAACCATAATCCATTAGCAACACTGTTTCCAAGACCAAAGACCACCTCATCCTGGATAAGTATGCTCGTCCTTCACTGGAAATAATTGGGGGGAAGCGAGGCCAGCGCAGCAATTGTGCCGAAAGCACCTATAGCGACACCCAAGGCAGCTGTAGCAGCATGACTTGCGATGCTCCCCGCGGAGGATGTCTTCGGACGCTTCGATGGGCGCTCGGCATCACCAACCTCCAGAGACGGGCCATCAACCACCATGCATTCATTGACCGTTTCCAAGTCGGTCAGCTGGGATGGGGTTTCTAGTTTGTCCATTGAAATTTCAGGCTGGGCATCCGGCAAGCAGGTTTCTCCATAGGAAGTTTCCCCAGAGGCATTAACCTTTGAAGGGGAGGCCTCCATTGTGGCCCTGGGGAAAACCGTAATATCTGACTCAGAAAACAGACTGTCAAAGTCATCTGCTTTTCTTTTCAGTGTTCTGGTGTCTTTCACAGCACCTAGATCTCGCTCGGGATCAGGGTCCTGTGCTAGCGATGATGGCATTGACGTTTGCCGTTCCGGAACGGTGGTCGCCTCATTTTGAGTGTTCTTTTCTTTGATTAAAGGGGCTTCACTGCGCTTGTATTCAGCTATAGCAGTTCCGAGAGCGATTAAGCCGGGGTTGACGTCGAAGAGAGGGGTGTGATTACCCAGCCGCAGCGAGTCGTTGTCCACAAAAGGTCCATCATGGTAAGGCACTTTTGGAATAGGAGGGGTGTGTAGAGCGTACCCTGGATTTGTGGTAGCTCGCAAATTCCACGGATTGATTATGCCCGGCAATTCATCCCCATACGCCAGATTCTTGTCGAGGCTTTCATATCGATCTCCGCCATCAGAGTGAGCCCCCTCATCCTCGGAATCCAAGTGACTGTTGGTTTCTTCTAGGGCGATGTTTGCATCTGGCACCAAGAGTTCGCGGATGCCCAAAACACGACTGTTTGATCCTCCAGACACATCCTCATCGGATGCCTGTTCGGCTTCAGAACTCAATGAAGACCGAGATTCTAAGTCATCATCTGAAACAGCGTGTTCATTCTCATCGTCCCAACTGTAATCGTCCTCGTCAGAAACATCCCTCGATCCTGAGATAATAAAATGATGGATCGTGCCGCTTGGGCCTTCAGGAATATCTGCAACAGATGGTGGCGTCATGCGTGGAGTCACCAAAGGCTGTTCGGATTGCTCACAGTCGAGGTTGATGGGACTTTCCTGAGACCCGTTCGGGTTAGGAAGGTCATCACCGGCAGTAAGATCTAAACAAGCAATTCTTTGGGCCTTCTCTGGGTCATCCTTCTTCGGTGGAGATGTCAAAGGCGACGAAACCTCCATGACTGAGTGGTCGTCTGAGTCCGAGTAGGATATAGAATTGTCATTCTCGGAAACACTTTCAGCCACACATGACGCAGGCAGAGCATCCTGTTTCACCTCACTTTCATCATCCTCCGGGACGCAGAAGGTATTGGTGGCAAGCACGGGTCTGGGGCTGTGGATAGTGTTAACAAAACTCAAGCTAATCGGTTCCCATGAAGCATACGCAGGAATGGGCCATTCAATCTCACAGCGAACTTTGAGGGGAGGGAACGTGTCTATAAGTCGATGAGCCATCTGTAACTCATAATAAACCTAGGTGCCGGGAGGGTCAATCTACCTGTACCGCGAACCACTGTAGATCCGAAGGTCACCACATCGCCATGTTTGATGACAATATCCTCATCCGTCGGGATCTTCTTTTCATTCACCCATGTTCCATGCATCGATCCACCATCACGAATGTAAAGAAGCTAAACCAGGATCGACAGTAGTTAGCCTGAGGTGGATCCAGATGACCATGTATTGAACGGCGACAAGGCACATAAAATCACATACCTTCTCATCCAAGTTCGCCCAGATTCTAGCATGATTGCGTGACATCACCCTGGAGTCAAACAATCCATTGTGTGCAGCGGGGACGAGGTTCTTGGATTCACGCTTGGAAGCCCGACCGATATTGGCATAGGTTTTGCCAGATGTGAACTTAAGGGAGCGATATGGAGGATCGTCGTGGAGACCGAGGGGACGGAGGTTCACTACAGCTGAGTCACAAGAGGTTAGCTAAGGAACTGGTCTGACGTGGCTGACTGGACCGAAAGACAAAACATACCCTGGGGGACAGGCATGGTGACCATGTTGGGACACAGATAAATGATAGAGAAACTCTTGGTATAGGTTTAGTATGGATCTCATCATGACAGTCTTCCACCGAAAGGCATGGGGTGATGCCTCGGGCCATGGATGTCGATGCCCAGGGAGTGAGGGGCCTAGGACCAGCACTTACCTGCTCGAATAGAAGTAGCGGGCTCAAGGGGAGAGGCTATAGACACTACAGATCCAACTGTACCCGTCAGTGGTGGATGAGGAAGGATGCAGCAGGAGCAGAGTGGTAGATGATGGAGGGAAGTGGTTGAGAGAAGGCTGACGAGATAGACAACGGAGGACCCAAGGGAGCTCGGGAGGGGCAGGAGCATGGGACAACCAACCCGATCGAATCAGCCTGAGGTCAACAGGCGGTCGCTGTCAGGCACCCAGAGACGTACCGCGCTGTTTGTATTGAAAGCTCGAATCCGATTCTACCTGTAGCCTAGAAGTCCAAATATAGCCCACCGGAAGACTCAGCGACAATCAGGCAGTGATGCGGATACGTAGGCAGGGTGGAGGGCCTCCGATAAGCAAGAGGGAGGGCGACGACGGTGTTTCGGACCCTTTCCAAGAACTGGAACTTGAGTCCGGAGAAGTGGGACACCCAGGCACGAAGGACAATGAATCTATCGGTCAAACTATCACGTATCCAAATGTCCTCTGGAGATACGACTCCCCGAAGAGCTGGACGAGGCAAGACGATAGATCACAGAAGGCAGTACGGAGTACGGAGTAAGGTAGATAGGTCCAAGTAATGACGCCGATGCGGGCGGGCGATATGGAGGATGGCGATCACTGATAGGCGGGAGAGTGGGGGGGTTCCCGTCAGGTGGACCGGGGGCTGCTGACTGGGAGAAAGCGGGACAACGGAACTTGTGAATAACCAGGTACTAGTACGGTTATCCATGTATTTACTATTCACCGGACACCCCATCTGTTACTACCTTACCTTACCTTACCTAGGCACCTACTACATAGGTGAAGAGTGCCTGCATTTCACGGCAACAACAGGAAGATGCTTAAATACAGGAGAGAGATCCCATTACTGAGGAACTATTCGTCCCACTCGGCTTCCCTATACGACCACGACTACCTATGGTACATTGCTCCTTCTCCGTTCTCATCACAGGCCTCGAGATGACATCCCAAGACCGCGTAGGTATGTCCTCATCATCATTCCCACTATTCTTTCTTGGCAAAAGAGCCATGCATGCACCCCAAAAGAAGAGGAAAAGGAAAAGCAACACATCGAGACTGATGAAAAACGCACGGCAAAACAAACGTCATTTAAACACACTTGCAAGTAGGACATGGACAGTATATCGAACAAAAAAAAAGAAAAATCCTTATAGTAAATACACTCAGAGATGAATGGCTCAGGCGCCCTGCACATGCCAGAGGAGACCAGGCGAAAAGGGAGGGTAACCAGGCATGAGATACCGCCCGCAACTGTTCAACCGTCGAAGCCCAAAAGAGGAAAAAAGAGGGGGGAGATTAGGTCACACACGTCTCTTGGTATCTAGACTAGTGTAAAAGATAGCAAGACTCAGCTTTACAGGGCCGGGGGCGCACCAAAGCCGGCACCCATGCTTTGCAGACGAGCAGCAAGCTGAGGGTACTTCTCTTGCACCTCCAGCTGAGTGCGGGTGGCCTCAGCATAGGAGATGGCATTGATGATCTCCGCCTCCGTGCGAGCGAGTTCAGCGGCACGCTCAAAGTATTTGAGGGCCTGGGAAACCTTGCCCTGCTGCAAGAGAAGCTGTGCCATCGTGCCCACGGCAATGTCGCATTCGGGATCGACTATAGTCTGTTAGCATCCAAATATCACACGCAATTTTACAGCGAATGGCAGAGTAACTTACTGATCAGGGCCTTCTGGCAGAGGTTCTCGGCCTCCTGGAAGTCGTGCTTCCACTGGAACAAAGCGAGAGCCTTGTTGATCAGAGGCAGGACGTTGATTCCCATAGGCTTGCTCTGCTTCTCCATCTCCACGGCCTTGTCGAACTTCTCGATGGCCTCCGAGAAGTTCTGCTGGTCAAGGAGAAGTTCACCATAGTAGTTGTAGACATCCGGAACCTCCTCGAAGTTCTTCACGGATCTTCTGAAGGTAGCCATGGCAGAGGCGACGGAGCCCATCTTGTACTGCGTCACACCCAGCTGGATGTGGGAGTAGATGAAAGTACGGTCCAGGTCGATTGACTTCTGGTAGTCCTTAGCAGCTTCGGCAAACTCTCCGAGGATGAAGTGAAGCTGAGCACGGTGGTAGTAGATGTCGGGGTCATCCTTGTTGTGGGTGATGGCGAGCTCGAAGTCATCGGCAGCGGCGTCCTTGTTTCCTTTTGATCTGTCAGAAACATTTGCAGGAAAGGAAAAATAGTGAGTCAACATACCGAGTTCGAGGTGCAGGCTAGCGCGCTTGATGTAGCTCTGAACCAATGAGGGCTGCAGTTCAACACTCTTGTTGAGATCCAGCAAAGCAGCCTGAGCGTTACCCTCGAGGTAGGTGAAGGTGGCTCTCAGGTTGAGGGCCAGTGCCTCAAATTCGGCCAGTTCACCAAGCTCAAGAGCCTTCTCGAAGGCCGTGGCAGCCTCCTCGTAACCATCACCTGTCTTCAGAGCCATGGCAATGAGACCCTTGCGCAGTTGGCCCTTGCCGGATTCGTCACTCAAGTCAGCGGACTCCTCGAGGCCCTCGGGAAGAGCCTGGGGGCGGAAGCTCTGGAGGTAGTTGGAAACGAAAGTCGGGCTAGGGAGCTTCTTTCCCTTCGCCTCCAGGATATCCTTTCCTTTCTTCTCCGCAACCTTCTTCAGGAGTCTCTCGAGAGCAACACGGCTGATCTCGTTGGAGAAACCGTCGATGATGCAACTGGCGGTGAAGTCAAGGAGGGCCTCGCTGAACTTCTCCAGATGCTCGTATGCGATAGCCCTCCGGTTCAGAGCCTTGACATACTCGCTGTCCATGGCAAGAGCAGCACTGGTGTCTTCGACGACCTTCTCCCACTCCGACAGAACATTGTAGCAAGCAGCACGGTTGGAGTAGAAGACGGGGTCGGGCTTGCAGATGATGGCCTTTCCGTAGAGCTCAATCGCTTTGTTGTAGTCCTTAGAGCCATAGGCCTTGTTTCCGGCGGCCTTGAGCTTGGCGGCGTAAGCCTTTTTCGTCTGGAGCCAAGGTTAGCACCTCGCGGTCGCTCCATCCCCATTATAGACAACAATGACCAACCTCTTCTGACAGCTCACCAACGGATTCCTCGTCAACTTCTGGGAGCTCCTCGGAAGGCTCTTCGGCCTTCTTCGCTGTTGGCTCTAGAGGATTATCAGCCCGGAACTAGATGCCTATCGACCTGAGACGCGAAGTGTCATTCTGACCGACATACCATCTTGGACAGAGGCAGTCTTGGCCTTCTTTTCCTCCTCTGCCTTCTTCTTCTCCTTCCGTCTCTGGTTCTTGCTCTTCTTCTTCTCCGTGGGAGCAGAGGCTTGGCCAGGTCGACCGGAATCGGAGAGGTAGTAGACGACACCCGCGCTAGTCACGACCACGGCAACACCGGCAATGGTATAGACCAGGGCCTTGTTCTCGGACGCCCATTTCGAGATGCGATCCCATACTGATGCTGATGAAGAGGCAGGCAGAGAGGAGGTGTCCAGAACCACGTTCTGCGTGGGATGGGGCAATGGTGTTTGGCTCGACATGATGACCCGACAAAGGAACCCGGTTTCCTAGCGTTGTCCTACAAATCTACAACGAGAAAGGTCAGCTCCCCGAGAACTCTCGAGGCAAATTGGGAGATGAAGGGGCAACTAACGGTCCTGGGTGCGGCGCAAGAGCTTGTCGACGACAGCTTTTCTTGATGTAGGAAGAGAGTGAGGAGAGATGCGGCTTGAAAAGTTATGCGTTGCGATGTCCGGCGACGCAGCGGGCTTTCCGAGCTGCTACCGGCCAATCACGCTCGCCGCAGGGGGATCCCCCGTCAGCTCCTGGTTTGCTCCACAACATCATCATCATCGCTCGCCTGAGCAGTGACGAGACAATGCGAATGGCTCGCTGCTAGATAGCGATCGTCAGAGAACTTGTCCGGACAGCAATTGATTGTCCTCCATCGATTCCCCGCCCGACCTCGCGTCTTTTTAACCCATCTACTTCTCCCTCTCCTCCCACCGACCAAAAGAACCGAACCAAGCCTGTGCTTGCTACCTAGGCTACGAGCGTGTCATCCGTTCGGCCGCGAAACCGGCCACAATGGCTTCCGATTCACCTTCCCAGGACTTCAGGATCATATCCTCCCTGCGTTACGACCCTGCGCTTCCAGCCATCGTCGGAGCTGCAGATTTTTACCCCGATCCCTTGAGAACACCGTACTACCTTCTCCCTTATCACCAGGAACGCCTCCGCAGTGCAGCAACATGTTTCGGCTGGGACAAAGCCATAACCTTTCTAAAACAAGACCTGCATCAATTCGCCCAGTTTCTCGACTCTTTTATCCCCGATAACACAAAACCATGGCGCCTCCGTATCGTGATGGATAGCACGGGGGCTTGCGATGTCGAGGTCAACCCGACAGCCTCAATGGATCCGCTAAGCCTTCTTACTCCCTCCCAGTCGACCTCTCAATCGAATACCTGGCGTGTCTACATCGATCCCGAGCGTATAGCCCCATCCGCACTTACGACGCACAAGACCACCACCCGCGATTTCTATACTGCAGCACGGCTTCGGTCGGGGATTACTTCTCTACTAGAGCAGGCCGAGGTGCTGCTTGTAAACCCGTCAGGTGAAATCATGGAGGGAAGCATTACAACACCATATTTCCGGCGCAGGGATACTACACGCGGAGACAATAAAGACTGGGTCACGCCGCCGCTTTCAAGTGGTGGTAACGCAGGCACAACAAGGCAATATGCTCTGGCACAGGGATTTTGTACTGAGCAAGTTATAACAGCTGCTGATTTAGTTGATGGTGAGGAGTGCTGGCTCAGCAATGGGGTGAGGGGATTCATTCGTGGTAGAATCGTACTGAGGGGATCCGAAGATCCACATACCTAGTATCCATCTGCTCTCGGGATATCGCCAGATATCTGTAGCCTCGACCATGCGAAGCGTGTCGTTCCCTTATCGGCCATGAACACCACGGCTTGCCGGTATCTCTCACACCCGTATATACCTCATATATCAACCCCTGCCAGGTTGTATTGACCTTGCGTGTATCGCTCGCTGGTCATGAGGGGGTGCTGCCAAAAAGTACCATCTTGGCAAGCGTCGACCTATGGGCTTTGGGGGTGGGTGATCTGCTTGCTTGGTGTTTGGGCCACTCGGTATTTGCGGGGTATGTTGTATGACGGAGCTGGTGGTCGATGGAGAAGCCAAGCGGCTTGGTCAATCGCACGGTGCGCATTGAAGGCATTGCAAGCGACTAGACTTTCCCGTGGCGGATATATAAAACGTGAGGTGGTGTAGTGCACGCATGGGACGAAACCACACAATCCACACAGTTGACGTCAGGCGCCCTCTCAATCATACGAGAGATCTGCAGTCTGGCAGCCATGCTGCGCCCGTGCCCGGAAGAGGGCGTTGTACGCCGTCCAGGCTGGAGAAGGGCCAGCAGCGCTTCAAGTTGTATGACAGCGCGGTCGCTGTGATTGGCGGTGGCGGTGGAAATCAGATGATGCAGCGGGCCATCCGCAACCCCCGCATTACCAATCCGGACTAGCGTGGGCGGCCAGAAGCTGACGGAAATTCTTCTAGTCGGAGCCTCGGGCAGAACTGCCCGGCCACTGAGAAAGGCGACTGCGCAGACGAGCAGTTTAAACATCCAGCAACCCCCTACGCCACCCCAGCTTCCGCTCCATCCACCGACATTGCTCCACTGCCTTCATCCATCTCCATCGACCCGCCATCTATACTGTATGCCTCATCTGCAATTATGAAGTTCTTCGAAAATGTCTTCACCTACGACTACTCCTTCCCTGCCGTGTCGCTAGCCTACTTCCTTCGCTACCCTAACCCTTACTCGCGCCACGTCCTGACCACCGATGTCATTGACCGTTATGTCGATCCTAAGACGCACCGGCTCCATACGACGCGTCTCCACCTCAAGAAATCCAAGGTCCCCTCGGGTATCCTCAAGCTGCTTCCCAAGGGAATTGGCGGATCGGACAGTTCCGGTCAGAGTTACATCCTCGAGACGACCATTGTCGACGCGAAGGAGGGTTGGATGAAGACCGAATCCCGTAATATGGAATGGACCGGTATCCTAAGTGTGATCGAGAAACAAGTCTACCAGCGCCAGCCGAATGAAGGCGCCGTCGGAAGACTTGAAGAGCTTTCGCTCGAAGAGAAGAGAAGCGAGCAGACCACGGTGCGGACGACGGTCACATTCCACTCCCGGTTCGGACAAGGAAAACTTCTCGGTAGGAAGAAGACGGAGCACACTGGCGATCATACGGGCGAGTACGAGGAGGAGGCTCCCAAGCGAGGACTTTTCAGCTCGTTGTCCACCGCGGGCATCCAACGTACAATCGAGCTGATCGGGCTGAATCGGACCCGAGATGCCGTGGTCAAGAGCAAACAAGGTATGAATGTGGTATTGGAGCGCTTGCGCAGTGGTGGTGTGGTGGGTGTCCTCGAAGGGATGCGCCAGGATCGCGACGCAGTTCTTGGACCCGACGGGGGTCCCTGGAAGCGTGTTTGGCTGGGTGGTAATGGCCATGCGTCCTTGAAAGAGGACGATCACTGACATAGGGGTTTTTTTTTTCATTGGAGGGAACGGCGATCAACTCGGCAAATATATATTCGGCATTCAAGCGTGGAGCTCGGGCGTTTTGGGATTTTTTGGTTTTCTAGCCGATGGGAATTATCACGGACACTCTCCTATTTCGACACTTTCATCTTCGATTTTCGTCATCATCGACATCATTTTCACAAAAACATGCATATTATCAAGCCATGTCTTCGACGAGAAAAGTCACGAAACATCAACAACAACATGTATACTAGAAAAGGGTTAGCCACCGATTGGGCATTTCTGCTGACGGCAGTGACACTTATTGTACAATATTTATGGAACTTCCAAGCACATTCTACTTATTTGCAGGCATTGGGCAGATAGTTTGTTAATTTTGAGCAAAATTATTGATCAATTATCTCAAATCATTAGTTTCTGAGTAACAGCGTATGTTATTTAATGCTCTTCTCATTAATCCAACCAACAAGTACTTTGGGCCTTGGGATTATCCACATCTCTAGCTTCCTATAAGTCACTGTCCTACAACCACCCCACTCTGGATCAGCAGGCACACAGGTTGACTATTGGTAAACCAATCGCAAACTGGACCAGCAGCGGAGTCCGGTGCGCGAAGAACACAACCAGATGTAGCCAGTCACATCTCAATATATCGGTAAGATGCTTTCATTGGGTAGGCATCAGATGCGCAAGCCTACATACATACACACCGACTGACATGTTCACACCACGTACAAAATCAGCGATGATCTATATTAGTTCCATGGAAGACCGGTTCTTGCATGTATGTGTCGATCCGGTAAGTGATGTTGATATCCAGGCTGGGATTTCGACTTCGATCGACAATGTTTTCTACAAGTTCAAGTTGGAGGGTATCCTGGATCCGCGTAGTTCCTTCCACATTATGTGAAACGTGCATAATAGTCTAGCTGGCAGTAGTCTGGGGTCTTGCTTTTGCAAATCTCAGTTGTACTGTAAGTGGCATTTAGTCCGCGGAGGATGTAGCAACTGAGCCTGTGCCATGACTGTGGAGTCCTGTAAGATGTGCGACTTACTTCTGGCTTTGAGTCTAGACTGAATTGAAGCTGGTGGGTTTGGAAAGTAGTAGGCTTCTTATGGCATTGGCATTTTGCAAGTATTAGATATTTCTTCTTCATAGACAATTAGGTGAATGTGTCACCCACGGAGATATATACTGCTCGACATCAACTTTCAACCATTTCAAGTGTAGACCGAGCCGAAACTGAAACAAACTATCCTTAAGAATCAAAGCCACCATTCCCAGCACATAGTGCTTATCCGGATGCAGCTGATTGGTGAATGAGATCGACACCGACGCATTAACAACCCCCCTTGGCCTCTCCCCCATATCCAATACATCAGTATTCCAAACTCGATAAGCACATCCCATGATTGCAAAAAGAAGATGAGGAGTAATGGTGCTCAATCTAAAGTGAGAGATCTTGATATTCTGCCAGGCCATGGCACGTGACATCCGCCCGACATCGAGCCCGTGATGTTCGTTACTCACTCCGTGAACCAAGCACTTCAATTAAATGGCTTTGTCTCGGACCATGAATAAACAATCCTAGGACTTCAAAATTGACAGCCTGTCTAAGGTGAGCACTTCAGTGGCGAATAGGCCACATGGTGTTGTTTCCTTTGGTTCTCTCTGGCCCAGGATACCCTTCTTCAAGCCGCAAGGGATACATACGCCCAGAAAACAATGGAACATCGACTACCCACGCGGGGGGTTCTGCTTCCTGACGACCACGAAGAAATCAAGAGAGAAAGCTCTATCGAACGACCTAAGCCAACAATGAGCCCCGTGGATCTCATGGACTTGAGTGCGAGTCTGAAAATCCTGCCGGTGCCTACTTTGACCGATGCTCTTGAAGCAACATCGACGAAGCTTACGGAGCTGGCCAAGGTGGTCGAGAAAGGCAACAGCCTTGCGCTCTTTACCGGATTGCAGCTGGCATCCCAGAAACCACGAGACCCAGAGACCGTGGCGAAAGAGTCGCTGACAACGATGGAACTGGAGCAGTATGAGTCCTGGAAACGAATGACCGAAAGCCACGGCAATATGCACTCCGGTGAATCTCGCGGTGAAACAATGAAGCTCCCAGGGTTTAACTGGGAAACGAATCTGGCTCCTGTCCCTCAGGGGGCCCAGAGCATGAAGAAATTTACGAAACGGGCGGCAGCCATGGATATAGTCTTTGGTCACCAGGGGGCTACCCCAGAGCATGCTGCATGGCTTACATCGAATATGATATTCATATTGCCCCTGATAAAGGCCGTCACAAAGGTGTCTAACATTGGGGAGCACCTCGAGAGCACCAAGGACCCTCACATGCGCGGACTGACAGACATGGAGGTTGCAGAGCTTGAAACGGTACGCAAGCTGTTGTCGATTGTGGACAAAAATAGAAACCGAGAGATGGAGAAGATTCACCGATTGATGAGATCGATCAACGAGTCAATGTCGGTCCTCAAAGCTCGCGCTGAAGCTCTGGAGAAAAAGTGATGCATTCCAGCCCCCTTCGCGGCATCGAGGGAACAACCGGGCGGAAGGCCAAGTGAAGGATCCCGGAAGCCACAGAAGGACGACGCAGGGCAGAGACTTACAGGGAGCTGAGCTGGAAGGGAGGGTAACATTCTGGGCCCTCTATCTCGTACCAATTTACTATATGATTGTAATAATAACTACCACCATACGGGAGGGGTGGCACGGCACATACTCCGAAAATGCCTAATGAAGTGATGGTTATACAAGGTTGTTGGCAATATACTCGTTAATATCGGCAGCTGAACAATGGTCATCTCTACGACCCTGATTAATAAAACGAACTCCCCTGTCTTAAAACCATCTATCTATCCACCATTCTACTACTCCGTACAGCACGCCCCATCTATCAACACTGCGACTTGCCCAATGACACAAGGCCTGCATACGGCCATCAAAAGAACCTAACGCGACAGGGCAGCTTGATTGGGCACCGGGCTGGTCGGATAAGGATTGTACCCACATCATTCCGAGAAGCCAAGGCCTGAAAAAGGGAACGAAAGGGAACCCGCGATCACTTTCGAATAATAGGTTGCCTAACCTAGGAATGGACGAACTGTTTTGGTTCGGAGTCCGGAGTGCAACCACGTCCTGGGCTCCAGGCAGCAGTCCACCGGAACTGAGCACATTCTTTCTTAGCTTAATTCCGAAGGAAAATGAGTTAATCAAGGGGAGAGAGAATCACTGGTGGTGGTGGTGGTGGTGGTGGTGATGGTGATGGTTGTATTGTTGTATGACCATCCGTGACACAGAGAAGAAAGCCAAGTGTGATACGGAGTACTCCGTTACTGCGGGCAGATGACTTCATGGCAGGTACCTTTCCCCCTGCGATCTCCTTTCCCTTCCGGCCTTCCCAGTTTCCAGAATCCATACTATTTCATACATACACTGCACTGGCCAGGAGATGGTCATGGTATGTGTAGTACTATGCATATCCACCCCCCCCTTAAGGGCTTAAGGGGGTTCGAGTCAATGATTTGCACAATGTTTCTGGACATTATTCATTTTTCCCATGGGGATAGACAGCCCGATCACCCCCATCAGTTGCACATGGTGACTACGCCAGGAAAGTCTGGACTGTGGAATGCTGGGTTGTTGCTTATCAGGGGATGCCGTAGACGTCATTTTGCAGCCGATCCATCCCTTCGGCACTGGTTGGATGGCAGGAACCGCCAAGTTCGACGGACACAGCGAGCAAATCAACAGATCAACAGATCTTCTCTTTTTCTTCCCCCTTCCCCTAGACGCTAAGGTTGTTTCTGGAGGCCCATCATTCATGGGCACTAACAGCCATGGGTTTTAGCCTAATGAGTCAAGGGCCGCTTGGGCCCTCGGTTGTCGGTTCAGACTTCAAAGACGAGGGATTAGGACGGAGCCAAACGGGCTAGCGCCGACGCCGTTGGAAGACCGCTCGAGGATGGGAACAAAAAGGCGCCGCCGGCCTTTTAGCCTAGTGAAACCCATTCAAGCTTTAGAAAGTTGGATAGCGGATGGAGCCGTGGGTAGCGAAAATGACCACCACTTTCGCTTTCGCTTTCGCTCTGAACTGCGGATCCGGCACTCGAGTCAATACCAGCGAAGTGAGTGCCGGGTAGACCAAATACATGTCACATTATACTGTGTATGCGACAAAGGGGAAAAAAAAAGAAATACTATGCGACTGATGCATGCGACGCGACAGAGACTTTCCGCAAGCGAAAGAAAAAACCCAACAGGTGGCAACAGCAGTAAGAATTATTATAATCAGTTGATCGCACAGTCTTACTACTTATGTAAGAGTTAGCGCGAAATCTGATGGAACTAAAAGAAGGGGCGACCTTTAATTTCGGGTTCTAGGGACTACCTTACACTAGCGACCATGCTCAATATCTACTCCGTGGATACACAAGAATCCTACCCAGCGACGCTAGCCGCGCTCCATGAGTCCATAGATAGCACGAAAATCAGGGACTGACTAGCGACTCCGTACGGAGTGGACGCCTTACTACTAGCGGTATACCGTGGTGTATCAGGGACCGGCCTTTGGTGGATCTCCGCCAATTGGCCGAGGAGGACGGAGTACCAGGGCTGCAGTGTGTTAGCTTCACAGTAGCCCCGACGTCTACTACGAAGTACGGTCTCAAGAGTCAAGACAAGCCCATGGAAGGCTTCACGGTCGAATCCCATCTGAAATCGAACCCCGAACCCGGCGACCCTGGATCGTTGACGGATGCTCTGATCATGCCTTGGAAAGCTGATACCGTGCGTGCCTTGTTTCCTCGACTCCGTACGGAGTACATGTAGAACTACAAGGCCATGTTTCTCGTCCGATGCAACTCCCTGTTACGCCATTCTGAGGGTCAAACACATGCTTATTTCAACAGCAATATCTCCGAATATTGCAGGCTCCAGGGTTTATCCGTAGAAACGGAAGGAGTCTCCTGATGGGTGCATCTACCTCTCGCAGCAGGTCGGAGAAAGAGGCGAATAAGGTGTTCATACATGTCATTGGTGCGATATTACCAGGCCTCCCATCATGGAAGAGACTCATTCATTTGCTTCATGAGCACTAGGATGTTGCAGAGCACGTATCGGCCAAGTGTTGAAGGCTGAAGCTAGTTAGTACCTAAGGCCTTAGTCAAGGGCGTAAGGCACCTGAGACTTACAAGCGTTCGGGCTTGTGTATAGCTGATACAAGGGCTACAAGATGCTGCCCTGCAACCAGTCGCCTTCTTTGCATCTGTACCGTGTTCTCCACCACGATTGCTTGACTCGGAACCCTGTCTCTGTCATAAGGCTTTCTTCCCCCCCAGCGCAGAGGCCAGTCCACTGAACAGGATGGAGGAAGTTTCCGATAAGCTGGCCACGTGTGATTGGTATCATCTGCCTGGTGACAGCCTGCGGTACTCTGTACAGTAAACGTATCCAGCCACATAGCATCAAGGGGTGTGTACCATCTGTAGTCTCTGCTAGCTTCGGAGTTGTTCCAGCACCAGCGTTATTAGGTGAGACTGGGTTCCCTGAGCCCGTTGAGCCCGTTGGTGGGTGGTGGTGTCAAGCTCCATCGAGGAACTAAGAAGTGACTAAGATGACATTCTCATAACCAACCAAACCATCTGACGGTCAGATGTAGTCATCCTCGTGTGGATGCAGAATCTTCGCAGATTACCCAAGACAGCCGACCTGAGAGCTTGGTATGATGCGCACCAGGCAGGATCCATGGGTACCAACCCAAAAACATCCACGGGTGACAAGTCTGAACCGGGTTAACTAGTGGGAACGGTCCAACGGCGTCACAGGTACATAGTAAGGTCCTCTGGGCTGTCTTGCGGTTGGATGCGGTTACGAGTAGTGCTCCGTAGGATGGATCGCTACCGAAGCAGATAGGCCCTTGGCTTGATAGTAGTCCGTCTGGGCGCCGACAGAAAATTCCTGCGCCGTGAGTGCTCGCGAACACATACTTATGCCGGCCGGAACACTACTATGTACTTCTCGACATGCACAGTAGGGGCCCTAGGGGGAGGCAACTCGCGAGGGTGGGTTGAAGAAACCAATGTCACCGGGCAATCAATCATGGCCCGGGGCAAAATGCTATTCCATAGTGTCGAAAAAAATTGCAATAATTAGTGACTCGGACCCGTGGCCGGCCGCTAAGCTCAGCTAATCTATATTATTAGACGCGAAATGGGGAGACCCTGAAACCGGAAGATCGTTGTGTCGCCGAGCAATATCTACCTAGTCGAGCAGTTCAAACGCTGGTCGAAATACGGGTCTGGTATGGGCGATGGAAATGCCGCAGTCCCCGCGGCCCTCGGTCAGGCGTGGCCGTTGCCTGCGAGATACCATCGGACTCGGCGGTCCCCATGCTAATGATATGCTACGTGCAGAAGCCCCAGGACTAACGTGGTCCAACGTAGTCCTTACCACTTCTGGGCAACCAGGTCAACACCTTGGACCCTGCCCAGAGTCTAGCAAGGACCCGGATCCATCCAATCTCACTCGGCACTGCTAAATGCAAACGCGACCAGCCAGGAGCAGTAAGACGGTTTTGGTACGGTCAGGCCGCGGTACCGCCTAACCGCTTGGGGAGCTCCCACCAGGGCTAGTTGGCCGTAGTTGGAGCGGTGGCTGGCACTCCAGGGGGCTGATTGGCCCCTGAGAAGTCTCGCGGTGCGGCGCCAGTCCCGAAATATGCATCCATTCGGCCCTGTGACTGGCTCCCTGCGGCGACCCTGGACGGGATTACCCTCCGGAACTACCGCATTCGGTGCGAGTTATGCGGGGGCTGCCAGTTAGCGCCTCCGAGCCAGCAGCGCCAAGAATACCACTGGGAAGCCAGGGAGCGACCGAAAGCCAGGCACCTTGGGCCAATCCTGGGGTCCACACGCCTTGTTTCACGGGCAAGACACCCAACTCGCCCTGGGAAATACTCGGAGCAGGAAGGAGCATCATGGCTCAGTTGCTCACTAGTACTCCTACTACCACTGACACGACCACCACGACCACCACCACTACTTCCACTTTTATCACACCCTGATTACCTTATGCTTACTCCTCCGCCTGCTAAATAGCTAACCACTTCCCCTCTGCCCTTTCTCCGCAGCTCTGCCTATCAACCCCTGCGACTCCGTCCACACCACCCGCTTCTCCTCTTGCTCGCCGCCGTCTCCTCGCCCTCGGTGCCGCAGTCAGAGAGGCCCTGGCGCCAGGGACTCCTGTTTTCCAACCGCCGGAGCACTCCGACTCGGTCTGTTCTTCCACCATTGATTGATCTGGCAACCTCCAGCACTTTTCCTCTCCGGACGAGACACGCCTTACACTTTAACCGATTTGCACGATAGGGGCTCGATAAATAAAAGCGGTCTCACCCGGCTTAAAACAGTGCGGACGACCTTTCCCTGCCAGAGAGGCACTGTGCCGTGTTTCTTGCCTAGCGATTCATCTCGATCCAGGGGAACCCCTTCCGGACCTTGATAACGATCGACTGTTCAACGATACTCCTGTCGACACGGAACACGGTTATGAGCATGGTAGTCGCCCGCTCGACTGTCATTTATATATAATCTTTGTGCCCGAGAGACATTGGCCGTCCCTTCCCAACGTCCGACCGACCGACCGACCGTCCGTCCGTGGTAACAAATGGCCGCCTTCACTGGAATTGGGTTCATAACCGGGCCCTGCCTGGGGCTCTTACTATTATTGGCCACCCTGATACCGTCAGGGGCAGCCCAAGTTTGCTCGTTCTGGAGTGGCAGTTGTGTCGATGCCCTCGCTCAGACTGCTGTCACCTTCAGTTTCCCTCCTCTTTTCGACGGTAGCCTCAACCTCTACTATGGATTCGATGCCAATTCGCATGGAAAAGGCCAAGAACCTATGACCAAAGTAAGCTACTGGCTTGGCTATGGGGCCGTGATCAACAATTCCGTCATCGATGCCAATCGCACCTCTGAGATCGGCTTGCGGATAGGGAATCTAACAGGGACGCCCTCTGGTCACAACAACGGCTGCGACGGCGTCTGGGGTCCACAATGCTCAAGCGATCTGAAGTCATTGCTGAAGCAGGCTTTATACGGACTCACCACTAGCGGAGCCTACTACAATTATCCCTTGGATACAGTGCTGAGTGAAATGCTGATTAACCGCCCGTATCTTTCCAACTGCCCACCACCCCTTTTTGATGTTTCAGGGATCCCTTCTCTCGGTATGCGATCTCTGATTCTGCCTTTTATTCTCTATTAAGTTGCTAACCCGTCGAAGCATTCGCCCAAGAAACCGATACCGATATGACCGCCACCATTCAGACTGCTGGGTCTAGCGACAACCCGTGGAAGACATGGTTCATTGACAACGTCACTGCCAACGAACAGGCAGAGCAGGTTGCAGTTGCCATCCTTAGCCGAGCCCCATCCTACAACGGCCTACCACCGGAGCATATGGACGATATTCAGGTGGAACTTATCTGCACTCAAGCCCCGTCAACAGGGGGTTCGTCGTCTTCCTCGTCTTCATCGAGCGGTTCATGATATACGTTAGTCAAGCCTTACGATGGCAACGACTTACGTGTCCACAATTAATAATCACCATGGTCCATATCGATTGGAACCCGCCCACAATTCGGATAGGAAAACCTCTTATCCCCAATGCACCTCGGCTCTTCAACACCAGTGCAATGGATTGGCTTTATGTCCAATGCCAACATTGCCTCCCTGCCAGAGATGATTGAGCTTTGGTGTTTGAATATCATTCCCTCAACATCCCCAGTGTTGGATCAAGCCTGGATTGAAAGACACGACGTGTTCAGGCCAAACAACAACTACCATGGCTTTACCAAGGCACCTGCGGTTATGTGTCGAGGAAAGCTAACCCCTTATGGTGTTCAAAGTAGAGTCGCATGGATCAAGGGACTTATGGTGGTAATTTCAACGTCTTGCAGTTTCTTGTCTGGAAGCAAACATGTGCCCTTCATGCTCTGAAATCATGCAACTGGGAACGTCACCAGAACTCTAGAGCAGAGAAAAATGAGAAAGAAATGATCATCGCATTGATACGGGGTATATCATTATCGTGAACTGGAAGTGCTAGATACAGACAATGGGAATGTTTAAAAGAGATATCGCCCGGAATTGTCTGGAATGCCCTGTTGCATCATATTGCTCGATTTTTGCTGCATGGTCACCTCCGCAGGATATACAGCCTAAAGCGTTGGCCAACTCAAGTCAATCGGCCCCAGATCGCCTGGGCCTCGGAAATCCTCCAGAATATCCGCCTGTTCGCTGAGAAGCTTCCTATCTGTTTGAATACCGATCTTTGCCAGTCCTCTCCATCTCTCCAGATCCTCCGGGTTGCGCTTATCACCATGCGCTGCCTCATTCTCTTCCCAATGCCCCTTGGAGAAACCCAACAATGTCGTCAAGCGCTTCTGTGGAATGTCGTACACCAATGAGCAGATGGTGCCCGTTTCCTCCAACCAGTTGCACTGCCAGAGCTCGCCAGGTCGAATGCACTGATACGTCGCGGTTTGGAAGTTCTTGCGACCGGCCATGGGGCCACCGTGGATGGCATAGACGATGCGGTCTTCGTTATAGAACCACATCTCATAGCGCCACTTCTCGGGATTGCCCTGCGCATCTTGCGCAGCATAGTCATAGATGAGGTGCCGATCGCGCAGATCGGCATCGAACGTCGAGTCTTGCAAGGAGGGAACCACCGGCATATTGGATCACAACAAACTTCTCAGATAACCAACCGTTAGATCGATGGATACGATAATCAAAAGGAAACCAGTCTCGAAGAAAAACAAAATAATAAAAAAACCCTGTATCTGTATCAGGCCCAATTCATCAACTCCCAACCCCGCGTCGTAGACGTGGCCACCCCAACCCCCTTTATAGATAGTCACGCCACCTGTCCGATGCAGCGCAGCATGATGCATACACATACCTACCGTCAACCTCATCCGACCCCATCCCATCGGCACTAGATTCTCCCCACCCAATGGATTCCCAATGACATCACGACTAAACCAGTAGGAAACTGTTCTGTTCTGCGAAATTACGGAATGGGCTCGCTAACCGTGGTTCACTCACTGCTGGGTCCGTCCTCCTCAGGTCGGGATGGGATCCACCCCGGCACGCCGACTCGGTGCTTGTCGCTCTGATCTGCCTAGGACCTAGAGAGATCGGCCGGCCTTAAAAACCTTCAGCCTAGGTAGGATCAGCTCTGGGTTACTTTGTCGGTAGGTAGATTAGGCAATGGGCTCGGGCGGTGATGGTTCGGTTCTTCCGACGGAGGTGGTTGTCTGAAACGAACCGTATGATCGGCTGTAAGTTAGTTCCCTGCGGATGGAACGAGTAGAATTGGATAGTTGTGAGTGATCACCGTCTTATGTAGGTAGGTAGGTAGGTAAGGTGAGGTGAGGTAGGGTAGGACTGAAATAGTAAGCAGGATCCGCGAATAGCTAGACCGGGGGGGGGGGATTATATTATGTTGGTGTTGGTGTTGTTGTTGTAGGTAGTAATACAAACCAACGACTTGAGTTGCTTTAACGTTGTTCGTGGTGTCTATGAATATGATGATTACTATACGGAGGTGTACACCACGCTCCTGAAGTTTAGTGATACTGTGTATGGTATGGAGTGTGGTTGAAAGAATCAGTATATGCAAGATCGTTCACAGCGAATTTCAATTCCAATTCCTAGCTCTCGGTTTGCAGTTCCCAGTTCTCCGTGTGATGATCATCAGCTTTGAATAAACCCTCCCCTCCCCTCCCCTCCCCCCCAGTCTCAGCCTTGCATAGATCACCCGGGGATCCATCCAGCTGGATCCATGTATGGGGTAGGATGGAGATCAACGAGGATGGAGATCAGGTAGGATGAAGATCACGTACTATATACCTAAGGTACACAGAGAGAGAAAAAAGAGCCATGTCGGTTTCAGCTTCACGTGCGCAGCGCTTGGCCCCGGCCGATCATCAGGAACAGAACGTCGATCGTCAACTTTAGTTTGAGACTTCCGGGCCAATCCTTTTTCTTGCTGGGGTTTGGGTTTGGAGGGACTGTGTGAGGGGGGTTGGGGGTTTTTTATATGTAGGTTTGGGGTTGTGTTTGTGGTGGGTTGGGATGTTGGATGGGGGGTTTGGGTTATGTGAGGGTGTAATGAGAGGGTTGTGTTGTAGAGTCTTAGGTGGGAGTTTGATTGTTTGATTTCGGTCATTTTATATCATATTCATCCCATAGCTTGAAGTCGTAGATCTACTTCCACTGCATCTGTTTGTAAGTAACTGTGATTATGCGTCTACTACCAATGGAGACCATCTCGTATAGCAGCTACACGTGGAATATTTGGGGCCAATGGAGGTAATGCTGATGACGGGGTTTGTGGCAGGGAAAGTCGCATTGTTTGACAGTGCAAGCAGGTGTGAGCTGTACAATGAATGTCATTGTACTTAAGGTATACCTGCCAAGTAGGCTCTTGATACAGCGAGTACACCTACTGACAAAGCTGGAGGATCCGTTCAGCAAAGAGCATGCATTATATGCCGCATAAATATGGCCATGGGAGGCAGATATGCCACCAATACTGCGTACAAGCTCAACTGCCGCCCAGTCGAACGGCCCGCGGCGACAGATCGGGCTGGACCTCCCAGGGGTTCGGTTGAGGGGGCGATCGTACCACTGGACCGCCATCCACAGGCTGATTGCTGAAGATGGGCTCAGAGTCAGGCTGGCCCGATCTCCGCTTTCATCTTGCTCGGCCATTGGGCATCGCGTCGTCGAGTCTCACCGCACAATATGGCCTGTTTTAGCTTGAGATAGCGCGTGGGTGGATACTTCGCACGATGGTCGAATTTCGAGAAGAAATAGATGCCATGAGCGAGAGGATGCGATGGGCCAGGGTATTTGTCAGAAGCAACAGAGATAAAAAAAAAAAAAAAGATGGGGGGCTCGATTACCGCATGGCGAGGCTCATGATCCAGCCGGGCAACCGATGGCGCGGCAGTCGAGAAGAGAGAAGACGACCCTTCGGCTGCGACGTGTAAGGTTTGCCGGCCCACTGGTTGGTATTGTTGTATTATTGTCTCTCGTTTTCCCACCACTGGCCTGGGGGTGACGGCATCAGTCTTTCATGCCGGATCAGGACGGAAGTGATGATGGACATGACGACGCAGAGCAATATGGCAGAAGGAACGTTGCCTGCATTAGCTGCAGCAGTGCAGCAGTATAGCAGCACTCCCCCGGGGGGACATGCTCGGACTACTGGCGAGATCTACTTACTATCGGAACCGTAGCGCGTTGAATAAAAGAAGTAACCTGCCCAAGCGCCCAACCACAACCCGCCTGACACCCTTGGGTTACTAGTAGATCTACAGTAGATAGATATATAATCAATTCGCGAGGTCTTCTGCTGCTAAGATTAACTTTTTTCCACTTTCCCTTTTTTTCTCTTCAAGTGAGTGAGTGAAATCTTTGCTGGTGGTGATTTCATGATTCGGGCCGGTGCATGACATGACGTAGGATCGCGCTGCCCGCCGCATATCGTCATCGTTCGTGACTCCCGAACATCCCGCACTTCTTAAAATCTACCCTCGACCATCCAGTGCCATCCTAGCTTGATCTACCGGGTCGGAAGTCTACCGCAGCAGTTTCAACACCTCACCTTACCTCGACAAACCCATCACCACCGGTGGTTGCACAAAGATCTCTTGATCGTGATCACTTCACCCACATCAACCAGCCCGACGACACAGCTCTCACAACCCCCC